>VMBQ01003982.1:0-82143 GCA_007657795.1 Dreissena rostriformis
GCAGACAGCTTCAAGGGATTTCCTTCTGTATAACTATTTACCTACTGGCCAATACTGCCTTATCAAACCATAATCCTAAAGTAATATTAAGCTTGTAATTACTTAAATCAGCAGCTCATAACTGTAAATATAATAATCATCTTGACTTTGTGAATCAATGTCAAAGTCTTAGATTTGTTTTCCTGTTTATTCCATCATATGCCTCAGAAAATTTATGCAAAAGATGTGTTGACATTGTTTTTTATATAATTGATGTTGTAGTGTGTTGTCAAGAAATGTTTTGTTTGTATATTTTTGAGTTCTATTTTCAAATACGTTTTTCTTTTTTTCTAATTAAGTTCATAAATTTGGTAGTAACGACTTAGTAGTGGGCCCATATTCACCAACCATCAATTCTAAGACTTAAGTAAAAAAAATAAAGAATATTCTTGAACCTTTAAAGTTGTAATAGTGTCATACATTTCAATATGACATGCATTGTAACTCATATATCTAGACAATTTTTCACTTAGAACCATTTATTTATGACATTTAAGCACTATATGCATCCTGTATATATTCAAAAGGCTAAAGGTATTTTTTGGTTCTTAGTTTATTCTTTATTCTTAACCCATTTATGCCTAGCGTCTAGAAAAAAGGCCTTGGAAAACAGCGTAGACCCATGATGCGGCATCTCATCAGGGTCTGCGCTGTTTGCTTAAAGGATTTTTTTGTAAGAATAATTCTTAATATAGAAATAAATATACTAGACATCCCTAATTTTGGAAATAAATTGATCCAATTTAGAAGGATGGGAGAGTCAACTAGGCATAAATGGGTTAAGTGTAAGAATTGGTTGGTGACTATGGGCCCTGTGCTTCTGTGAGGGGTTGTGAAGGATGAATAGAGGAAGCCTGTTTGCAATGCCAAAATGAAACACACAATTTATTTCAAATTATCTTACACACACAAACATTCAATCCCACGTCTATAAAACTACACTTAAGAATGTGAACCGTTATAATTACCGTAGTTACATTAAAATAAGAGCCGCTCACTTTTAAAATAACTATTAATTCACATTCGTTTGAAATATATTTGTATTGCATAAAAACTGTAATCAGCTTTATTATATAAAAGTAAAGTAAATGTTTCTTACCTACAACACCAAGATGAAACACTCAGCGACTGAATTTATTTAAAACTAGTTAATGAACCACGCAATTTATTTCAAACTAGGTATGCAGTGAAGATGTAGTTCCTGCATTACCACAATTACTAGTGTGGAGTATAAATTGATTATTGCGTGTTACCAGGTGATTATAGAAAACCAATACAGAAAATATTTGTTTCAAATCAAATCAATAATAAACAAATGGTATAAGAAGGAATCTTGCATAAAATGTAATAAATTGTACAGAAGTTCAAATATCACTATAATGACCTTAACATGCAAACATTCATTATTAATTTTTTTTAAATTAATAACTAGAGTTATCTCTAAATCACTTTCTGCTCATATTTATATTCCATGAAAAAAAGAACATAGCAGCAACTGCTATACGAATGTTTGGCTTTGTTACCTGTGATTTTATTAAAAATCCACGAGTATATTCCTTTGGATGGTGTACTGTACTATCATGTATTAATATCCTTTGACCAGTGAATGTGCCACCATAGTAGATGAATTTCTGTCAGGTGGGAGTATTAGATTTGATACAGTGGTGATATACTACTAGATGCATTACAGTCATTTTTCCAATATGATATTGGAAAATTGTAAAAGTTTTGGAAATATTGAAAATTTTCTGATTGCATTTAATGAAATAAATATGTATGCAATATACTTCTTAATGTAATATGAAAAAGACAAGGCAGTACCACTTATTCTTGCAGGCTCATCCACTCAACTTCACACAACAATGTTAGACCGTTAAAACCTTTCATAGATTTTGTATAATGACATTATAATACCCTCTGTGAAGAGTGGTGTACTGGGATAACCATTGACATCTCCCTGACTATCTGAATACATATATCTGTCTGTCCATCTGTCTGTTTGTCTGTTCTAGAAAAAGGATTGTTTGGGCTGTCATCTTTTAGCTCCACTGGTTGAAGGCCAAGGTGCTATTGTGCATGTGTATCTTTTTTCCCTTAACCCTTTTAGCGCTGGAACTGAATTTTAAAGGCCTTTGCAAACAGTTTGGATCCATATGAGACGCCACAGAACGTGGCGTCTCATCAGGATCCAAACTGTTTGCTATTCTGATAGTATTCTTTGAAAAAAAAAATCGAAGAAAATGCTGATTGTAGAAATTCAGCAGACGACATTTTAGCAGACGACAAATATTCCAGCATGCAAAGGGTTAAATTTCTGGAACCAGTTGGCCTGTTTTTGTTGAAAATTCAAAGAATTGTGTTTGCATAAGTTGTTCAAAATGTTTGTCCTATGAGAGATGGTTACAGCATTCTGTTCTGACTATCTGTTCTGACAGAATGCCTTAACTGTATTGCATTTATGTATATTTTTTTACAGCAATTCCATAGGTTAATGTCGATTTTATGCTCCCTTGTAATGGGAGGTATGAAGCAATGCGCTTGTCCATCCATCCGTACGTTTGTCAGTACATCCCGGAGCTTGTGTTTTCAAATCCTCTGTTACTTCTAGGTGGATTTTGTTCAAACTTTCACAGTTTAATAACTTTATTATGAAGATGATCGGTAAGCAAGGAATATTAGCTGCGGTGATGTTTGGTAGAATTATGGCCCTTTGTCTGTTTTTCACATCAAGTATTATTTTAAGTTGGAATAAGACATCAATCTTTGAATATATTGTGATTGTTAACAATGCATTTCATGCAGTTTTACCTGTTGTATTTATTAATGGACACATTATAAGTAAAATAGACACTTGCATATATAATTGAATAATTAACTTATTTTTTTACAAAACTAGTTTTTTAATTGGAGTTATAATCTTCAGAAATGAAATTTTTTACTGTGTCCATGCGTGTATGATGAGCACAATTGAAAAATACAGTTTAAATGATAAAAACATACAATCACTTTAAATGAAAAAATCATGGACAAGTGCTTATTTTACGTTGAGTATAGACAGAATATTACAAAAATACATTCAGTACATAAAATTAATTGTTTTGTTTTAGAAAACCAAAATGGTGTTTATTCTCAGTTTGATGACTTATCTCAATTTCAGATAATACAGTGAAGCTTGTGTTTTCAACTCCTCTTTAGCCAATGAGTGGTTTTCTCAAACATTCACAGCTGAATGATTTTAATGTGTAAATGACCAAGTTTTGGCTGAATTATGGCCCTTTTGTATTTTTGTACACTGTAGATTATTTTGTCAATTTGTCTGTGTCGGAACACGTCTTGTAGAGGGGGCATCAGTGCCTGGGACATATTTCTAGTTTGTATTGGTTGGTGTACTATTTCTTCTTTAATGAATTGACTTGTCCAAACCATTTGTCAATGCACCAGTTGCACAACGCACTTCAAACCTATGCTCAATTAGAACAGCATGCTATTGCAACTGTTTGATGAATACACAATTGGTGTAAACATCTTGCATTTATGTTTAGATTCAAAGATTTGCGTATCACAATAGTACCTTAACCTATTTTTATGCACCTGGTAGGGTGGCATATAGCAGTTGAACTGTCCGTCCATCCGTCCGAAAACTTTAACATTGGTCATTACTTTTGCGATATTGAAGATAGCAACTTGATATTTGGCATGCGTGTGTATCTCATGGAGCTGCACATTTTGAGAGGTGAAAGGTCAAGGTCATCCTTCAAGGTCAAAGGTAAAAAAATCAATTAAAAAAATCAAAGTGGCGCAGTAGGGGACAGTGTGTTTCTGACAAACACATATCTTGTTATGATCAATTATCGTGAGAGTTATTGTCATACATTGTGTGCTTTCAGATACTGATCCTTGTTCAGAAGACCAACAAAGACTGGTGGCAGATACGTAAGAGCAACGGCTCAGAGGGCTTCGTGCCCGCCAACTACGTGAAGGAACACGAGCCCAAGGTCATACAGAAGCACGTACAGAAGCCGGTGAAGATCCCCGAAAAGGTCAAGGTCGTTAAGACGTCCATGAAGACAGAGGTGGTGAAAGTGAAGAAAGAACGCCCGTCTAGCTCTCTCAGAAGAGCGCCTTCACGTAGGTTATCCCTTTACCTTTCAGATACGCATTTTGACTCGTTTGTTGTCCCTTAGAAAATCGAATTAAATTTAAGATCTTTCATTATAAATTAAAGTTTTACAGGCTTCATTTCATTTCCGACTCTAGGATAATGATGAGCAGCAAACAGCATAAAACCTGAACAACCTGCGAGTTACTCGCAGGCTGTTCTGGTTTTATGCTTTTTGCATATAGACATTACACTGTGCTTCTGAACAGGAAAGAGTTATCTGGCAATGTGGTAAGATCGTAAATATGCCCACTGAAGATGTGGTCATGATTGATGTCCCCAATTTAATGATCAAGTTTGGTAATGTTTTGTGTGTAACATGCAGGTTTAAGTTTCATCAAAGTTACAATATTTATGAACCATGTGAATAAATCTCACTTGGTTCATTCGGTCCTTCTGACAGCTATTGTTTGTCCCCTTCTGTTTTCAATGGATGGGGGAATATTGGTTTACCCCACAGTCTGTTTGTATGTCCTTCCAAATCTTGATCCTGCGGTGACTAAAAAATTACTTAAGCTAGGTTGATTAAACCCTGTATGTTGATAGAGGTGGGGAATTTGCATGTTCGTGCAGTTTTTTTTCCTCTGATAAAACTTATGGTTGCTATGGTTACAGAAATTAATTAAAAGTGCCCGAAAAATTTGAATCCTTTGATAACTCAAAAAGTACTTAAACTAGATTGATTTAACGCTGTAGTTGATAGACGGCCATATGAGGAATATTTTTATTATTTTTAGATTTTTCGTCTTAAATAAATTTAGGTTGCTTTGATAACAGAAATAAATTATAAGTTCAAAGTCTGGATCCTGAGATAAATCAAAAACTTCCTATTTAAAGCTAGGTTGATAAAACTTGGTATTTGAATTGAGGGCAATATGAGAAATATGCATGTTAATGACATTGTTGACTGACAAAAAGTGTAGTTTCTGTGGTAGCAGAAATATGTAAAATCTGCCAACAAAAAATCTATACCCTGCACTAACTAAGAAATTAATTTAGCTGGGTGATGAAACTTGGTATGTGGATAGAAGGCAATATAAAGAATATGTACATTATTTCAGATGTGATTTCGATTGTGGTTACAGAAATAAGTGAAATCTAATTTAATGAACTTGCCATTACCAAACAAGATACCGAAGGTTACCTATGACTCTTTTTAGTCATTATATTAAAAGTTTTAGATGAAAACTAAAAAATGAAAATTAATTATGATTCTTGTAAGGAAAGTGATGCAGTCAAATTTGTTTTCAATGTAAACTGCATCAACTTTGAATGTAACACACAGTCCTTCATTTCAATCTTTGAAATAAAGAGCATCAATATTATTGAGGTATTATCTTTCCAAGAATTGTTAACTGAAGGTAACAATATACAAACCGAACCCTTGACCCATTAAGCCCACAAGTATGCCATTCTTAACTGAATTGCTTGTTCCCTTGTATTACATAATTATGTAATTGTTACATTTTCATACCCTTGAAAATCAAAGTTTTGAGACACAAATTCAATTAAGCATGTGAATTGGTTCAATAGTCCTTGATAAAATTTTCCCTCTATGAAATCTGATAACCTCTCTCCTCAAACAAAACAGTTTCTTAACAAAAAGCTTAGTTGACAATAAAAGCATGTTGGTTAAGAAACCATTTGACTTTGATTTTGAATTTGAATTATTCCAATGTCACTCTCATGACCAATATTGTTATTTAAGAATTTTTAACAATAAGTAGTGTCTATATTGTCTATGGATCAGTTAATCAAAAGTGATTTGGAGCAGGGAAACAAAGGAATAAATCATGAGGGTATTATCACTTGAGTTCTTTTATAGCCACAGACTTGAACTACTACGAGTTGAGGTCGCCGTGGCGTAATGGATATGGTGTCCGCCTAGCGATCAGGAGGTCACGAGTTCGATCCCACATTGGGAGCGTTCTTTCGATCTCCCCCATAGACACCAAGTACTGGTTCTAGTCCCAGGAAACGGACTTGAAAGCGTTTCATATCAGCCTTATGCTTTCGATGCAATCAAGCTAAAATAAATTAAACTTAGAGTTGTTAATTGATAATAATGATAATGTAAAAATAATTATGATTTTTTTATTTTTTTTTATTTAAGAATTACTTTAATTTTGATTCAAATTTGGCATTAAACCCCTCTTTCTGCATCATTCTTCATGTAGAACATTTGGTTAATGACATACTCACTGATGGGAGCCTGCATATATTCACATAATGGGCGTATTTTTCTTGGTTCTAAGTCTTTTCTTTATACTTAAGTCTAAGAATGGGTTGGTGAATACGGGCCTTTCATGTTGTTAATGATTGTTTCCACAATGCTAATTGTTTTGTTTATCTAGATGTCTTAAGAAAGATCAGCAAGAAACATGTTTGAATATCATTCACCACAGAAATCAACATGGGAATAATACTTTTAGAGTTAAAACCTGATGATTAAATAGGAAAACTGGCTTTATAAATTAAGTATCCAATCCCCATGCAGGATTATAATAGCCTTTCATTATTGCACTGTTTTGTACAGACTGAATGAAAGTCCATGCCTTTTGTGTTCAAGGTAAACATTTGAACCAGTATGGAAAGGTTCAGTGGTTGCTTACAGGAAACAGGAAATGACATAGAAAATGTCCTTAATATGTTAATGGTGTTTTTATGCTCCCCAAATTTTTTTCGGGGGAGCATATAGTCGCCGCTTCGTCTGTCCGTGTGTCCGTGTGTGTGTGTGTGTGTGTGTCAGTCCGGAAATTTGTCCGGGCTATTTCTCAGCAACTAATGACCGGAATTCAATGAAACTTTTATGGGAAGCTTCACTACCAATGGGAGATGTGTATATTGTCAGCGAGTTCTGGTCGGATGATTTTTCACAGAGTTATGGCCCTTTGAATTTTTTCCATCAACTGCACATATAGTGCAATTTTTCTTGTCCGGGCTATTTCTCAGAAACTAATGACCGGAATTTTAAAGAAACTTTATGGGAAGCTTCACTACCAAGAGGAGATGTGCATATTATCAGCGGGTTCTGGTCGGACGATTTTTCACAGAGTTATGGCCCTTTGAAATTTTCCATTAACTGTACATATAGTGAAATTCTTGTCCGGGCTATTTCTCAGCAACTAATAACTGGAATTCAATGAAACTTTATGGGAAGCTTCACTACCAAGAGGAGATGTGCATATTATCAGCCGGTTCTGGTTTGATGATTTTTTACAGAGTTATGGCCCTTTGAAATTTTTCCATCAACTGTACATATAGTGCATTTTTTCTTGTCCGGGCTATTTCTCAGCAACTAATCACCGGAATTCAATGAAACTTTATAGGAAGCTTCACTACCAAGAGGAGATGTGCATATTATCAGCGGGTTTTGGTCGGAAGTTTTTTTACAGAGTTATGGCCCTTTGAAATTTTTCATTAACTGTACATATAGTGCAATTCTTGTCCGGGCTATTTCTCAGCAACTTATGACTGGAATTCACTTAAACTTTATGGGAAGCTTCACTACTAAAAGGAGATGTGCATATTATCAGCCGGTTCTGGTCGGATGATTTTTCACAGAGTTATGGCGCTTTGAAATTTTCCATTGTACATATAGTGCAATTCTTGTCCGAGCTATTTCTCAGCAACTTATTACGGGATTCAATGAAACTTTATGGAAAGCTTCACTACCAAGAGGAGATGTGCATATTATCAGCCGGTTATGGTAGGATGATTTTTCACAGAGTTATGGCCCTTTAAAATTTTCCATTGTTCATATAGTGCAATTCTCGTCCGAGCTATTTCTCAGCAACTTTATTTACGGGAATTCAATGAAACTTTATGGGAAGCTTCACTACCAACAGGAGATGTGCATATTATAAGCCGGTTATTGTCGGATAAATATTGTGACAAAAAACCTTTGGGGAGCATCACCCGTCTCTGACGGTTTTTTGTTAAAATTATTTTCACATTGAAGCCACATCCTTGCACACCGGAAAATATATAATGTGGCGTCTTCGCAAATACCCGCGTCCGTTATAACATACCTTCATGACTTTACAAACCGTATGGTGTCTTTGGTAATAAGCTGCATAACTGTTGTTGTTGGTGCTGCTGTTGTGTGTTCGTGTTTTAAAGCTTAGGCATATAATTTGCTTTTGCATGGCGTTTCCTTTTATTGTTGTGTATGCCTTTCTAGTGTACAAAACATGTCAATTACAAATAACACTTGAAAAGTACATATAACACACTTCATGTCAGTCATAAAACACAGGAATATTGTTTTCTGGCTTATGATATAAAGGATATTTTTTTAGATTTGTTGGAATAACGAATTGAGTTCACGAGTGATCAAAGAAAATAATATTTTCACGAGTTTCAATCCGCGAAACTGGAGTTATGGCCCTAATAAGCAAACATGAAATTGTAATGTGTGTCCCACGTAACTCAAAACTTTTTACTGTTTTAGTTATATACATGTAGGTCACAGTTTGCAACTTTAATGATACGCGTGTCACAGTTCATGTAATTAAATAAGTCGTAGTTTGCTGATCCAAGCCGAATTAAGTCAAAGTTTGCAACTTCGATGATACGCGTGTCACAGTACATGTACTTACAATTAACATGATTGCGAAAGTACAAACCGATAACGCTCACACAAACTGAAATAAGCGTGAATAATTCCACTTTTGTAATGGTCATACAGGTGTTTTAAATTGCTAGTATTTATTATTTTCCGGATATAGATGCATAATATTGTTATTGTTCATTACATATTCGCACTTAACTATCCAAATCTTCATTATTAATTACTAGTATATCATTGAACGTATTCATAAATTTCATGGTATTGTACAGTTTTAACATGCGCATTTATTCTTAACGTTTTCAGTACGTATTTATTATCAGACAAACATATCTTTCTCACAAATATTTCTAAATTGATCGTTATATTTATCGCTCACAGAAAGTATCTTCTTAGCAAAAATCAAGTTAAGGCGGGCTGCACAGGCTAGTCTGGGACGACACTTTACGAAAGTGCCTTAAACCCCGTTTTCCAAGAGCGAGGCTCATATCATTTGCGACGTTCGCGGTTGCACAATTCGATTGATTACGATGAATACGATGTGGAATGTCTTTTTTCATACTTGAAGAAGATATGTGAAGAAATTATTGGATACCTACGGATTTTCAAACGTATGGTACAGTCCCTCCTTTGTCAATTTCGATAACTTACATAAATTATTGTATTTAAGTCTACTGTTATAGATGTGTTTAAGGAATCTTGTTACAATTCAATTAATAATAACAAGACATTAATTATATACAAACTATTTGAATGCACCTTTGAATTTGAACCTTATCTTGATTATTTGCCAATAAATTGCGAATATGTCTTTCAAAATAACCTTTATCGTCGCTTAAATTAATATTGAAACATGTAGACATAACAATATAGACGAGAGCGCCGTCGGCGTTGTAAGTCTATTGGCAAGATCCGGGGAAGTTTCTGCTGAAGTAAATATTTAAGGAACAGTTGAATGAATGAAAATCTAAATGCTCTTGTGTTAATAAACGTTATCATTACACCATTACTATTTACGAGACAGATTGACTTTTCCATTCGGAAGCTAAGGTTAAAGATATTTCTTTTTTTCTAGTTTTGTTGGGTACTATTCATTTTACTGTTACGATCGCGTCATTTTCATTTAAGCAGAAAGGAACAATTTGTTGTTGTTGTTTTTGTTATTGTTATATTTACCGACTTCGTTACATACGCAAATGTTACATGCACGCTGTATTTTGGAGCACACGTTCTGAAGTTTTCAATCCTTATTCAAATAAGTTCAAATACTATGCAACATAATTTGCAGATTAATATCAAAATGCCGCCCTAAATCGCAAGGGAAATGTTTGCCGTCACAAAGTTTTACGATATTACAGCCCTAAAAAAACTCGACAGTCTTCTGCAAGAAAAAAGACAATTATTTACCCGTTAAAACTAGTTAAAGTTACGTACCCCATAAATAAATACATTGAAAAAGTATGTTATCTCAAAATCGAACACGACGAAATTCACTTTGTTAAAAACACATAAATGAGTTTGCAAAAAGTTAGCAAAAAATGTTAGGAACATATTTATTGTATTTATTTGAATTATGGCATATATGAAACAAGTTGTGGAACTACGATAATTTAATCAAATCTCGTTCCCATCCACGTTTTTACTGGAATTGTTAACAGATTTTGGCATTTTTTCTAAATGTCATTGGATATGATTGCTTACAATTATTTAATGTTTTTTTTAATTGACTTAGCTTATTATTGTAGTAAGAAAAAAAGTAGAAAAAAACACGAGACGGCTTCAGTATTGAAACCCGTGTCCTCTTGATCTATACGAGGGTGCGCTACCACTGCGCAACGCAAATTGAAACATAATACGTATAGCAGAAGGGGTAATCACGTGATAGTCAAGAAGGCAACGTTCATGCCGAGACAGTTATTTTCGCCGTTTTATACCCTTTATTACTTTTATTATCTCCGATATTGTATTGATCTCCGCTTCTTTTTTTTTTGATCGGCCACTATCTCCTCCTACACTTTTAGCACTAGAACCTTGAAACTTACACACATGAGCATATGTGCGGCGGTGACGGAATTTTGATCTGACCCCTGGGTCAAACGTTATGGGTAAATAAATGGGTAAACTGGGTAAAAAAAACTCATTTTACTGACAACATGCGACGCTCATGATAATAACTTTTGACCCAGGGGTAAGATCAAAATTCCAAATAGTGCACCGTCGCACATATGCTCATAGCTACCCTGTGTGTAAGTTTCAAGGTTATTGTGCTAAAAGTGTAGGAGGAGAGAGTAGCCAATGGGGGTTGGAGTGGGGCCTAAAAATTGTTTTAACATAACTTCTTCATTTATTCACCAATTGACGTCACTTTTATACTGAACATCTCTAATGACAACACGGTCTATCTCGTCCATCCATGTTCAAATTACCCACCCCAAGGCCATTGATAAAGTTAAAGGCAGCTTGGTTCCCGTCCTCTTTCAAATTTATCGAGAGGTCCACGGGTACTACTTCCCCGTACCCACAATTTTGTTTTCGTACCCAAAATTGTTCGTACCCATTTTTTTTTCGTACCCAAATTTTGTTCCTACCCCAAATTTGTTTCGTACCCAAATTTTTTCGTACCAAATTTTTTTTTCGTACCCAATTTTATTTTTCGTACCCAATTTTATTTTTCGTACCCAATTTTTTGTCGTACCCAAAATTGTTTTCGTACCCACATTTTTTTCCTTCCCACATTTTTTTCGTACCCAAATTTTTTCGTACCACATTTTTTTGTTCGAACCCATCCCGGGGCCCCACCAACATAGGCCTTGCCCACCCAAAATTGCCTTTTAATATAATATCTATGCGGCGTGGGGATACGCGTCGGCATCTGCTGCGCCATTTCTAGTTTAATTTTCAAATGACGCTCAATTTCCAGCCATATCAATTAAAGGTGATTAGCGTTTATTTCGTATTAAGATACGCTTTATATCTCAACTTAAATCCCCGCAAATTTACTTAGTGAAGCTGTAATTATGTCATACCGCTAAGAAATTTCGCAGCGAGTAAAGTCGATATAAAGAGCGAATATTAAAACTAAAAAAACGCTAGTAACTTTCGTGCTGATATGTCATCCCACTAAGAAATTACAGAGCGAGTAAAGTCGAATATTAATACTAAAAAAACGCTAGTAACTTTCTTGCTGATATGGCTGGAAAGTGAGCGTTATTTAGAACAAAGTAGTAATCGCGCATGCGTAAATCCGTAAAGCAATTTTACGAACGAAATTTGTTTTGTTCTAAGAACGTTTTTTTTCAAGTAAATTGGTCTTAGAAATGTTCTAAGAACGTTTTTTTCAAGTAAATTGGTCTTAGAAAAAATCACCAAAAATGATCTTAGAAAAATTGGTAGGAAAAAATCGTAGAAAAAAGTAACTCAGTGAAAAATTGTAAGAATTAGAAAATGCTATATTAAATATCTTTTTGTTCTGCCCAAAAGTCAAGGAACATCCGGGACCTTGAACGGCCTGGTATAAGACAACCGCCAAAATACGTCTTTTTGAAATTCGGTATTAGTAAGTCTATTGGCGTAAACGCCAATAGACAACCAATCTCAGCGATATTGAAGACGAGTACCATTTTATCATGATATGCCCAGCCTTCAATTTAATGCGAAAAGAATTAACCAGAGCGTACTTTTATACAAGACCAAATATGTTTAAATTTGTTGAGTTAATGGGTACTTTCAACAAAAAAGTAAGGAACCTAAGCAAGTTCATATGTAGAGCTTTAATGAAGCCCCAATCTAGCTAACGTACCCTTGATATTCAAATATTAACTAATTATTTTTTCTTTGTCTAATAGTATGGTATATCAAATCTTCTTTTATAACGTTTAATAACCGTACAATGTGTATAGTTTTCATCCTCAAAATGTGTCTGAACAAGTTCTTATTATATTCACTGTATTAATCTTTGTCGAAATAAACTCTATATTACTTGAGAAGAACGTAAGTATACGATATGTTGAATAGATTTACTGAAACCACAGTGTTGCGGACTCGTTATTTTCTAAAACATGTGTTTATAAAAAAAAATGGTTACACTGTAAATAGCTGTATTAAGAATGCAGAGTGGTTCGATAACGAGTGCGTTACTGCACGTAATTTGCACCACGACGCTTTATGTATTTTTAGCTTGAGTAAAACAGATATTAACCCATTTATGCCTAGTGGACTTTCCCATCCTTCTAAATGGGATCAATTTATTTTCAAAATTAGGGATGTCTAGTATATTATTTTTCTATATTTAGAATATTTCTTACAGCAATTCCTTTAAGCAAACAGCGCAGACCCTGATGAGACGCCGCATCATGCGGCGTCTCATCTGGGTCTACGCAGTTTGCCAAAGCCTTTTTTCTAGACGCTAGTCATAAATGGGTTAACAGAGAAAGTGTATGTACGAGTAAGATGTATTATAAGGAATTAATTCGCAATAAGAAAGCCTGTTTTATAGGCAAAAACATGTCGGAGATTGAAAAATTAAGAAAACACAAACAAATGGACTGTTTCGATTTTTCTAACAAACAAACTAAAGTCATAACAATAAAATATCAGTATGCGTTTTTTAAACCTGAGTAACAATATGTCTCATTTTTGTAATACTGAAGCAGAAGATTTCTTTTAAAATAATGATTTTAATTTAGAAATTTCTGCATTTCTAGAACTAGATGAACTCATACCTGTTGAAGAAGATAACAATACAATAAAACATTTAAAACGAAAGAAATCATCGGGCATTAAATGTATTTTTTACGAATATTTTCTTGAATGCAGTGATATTTTGTCCTCTCATGTGTGCAATGTGATACACGGTATTTGAATCGGGAATCTTTCCCTCTTTCCCGATAAATGGATAGAAGGGGTTATAAGCCATTTGCATAAAACGGTGGTGTTAAAGCACAATTAATAATAAAAAATAAACGGAAATTTCGTAAAGTATTGCGTAAAATAAAGTAAAACATTAAAACAATCAATGTTCCTTATAGTAATAGCAAAATTTAAAAGCCAGATGTGTTCTGGTTACATAGATTTTTGTAGATACAAAATGCTTGTTTTTAATTTTTCGTGTCACAACAAATTTCATGTTAAATTCCTGCACTGATATCTATTCATACGACACATGAACACTAACATGATACCATTTAAGTGTTCTTGTGTCGTATGAATAGATATATTTGCGGGAAATTAAAATGCAATTAATTGTGTCACCAAAAAAATAAAAACGTGCATTTTATATCTACAAACATTCAATTAAAAAACATAGATGTGTTACCAGACCACATCTGGCGTTGAAATTTCGGCAATTGCCATAAGGAACAATGTTTTTTAATTGTTTAACTTTATTTTACGAAATATTGAATGAAAGTTTCGTTGATTTTGAGAAGTAATGGGGCTTTAATGATGTAAATAACAATATTGGGATTGCTTTTGTAAGTTGCTTTTCAAACTTATTTACATGATTTTAAATAAGCGCATTGAAACTTTTTGCAATGATAACACTATTATTTCGGATGAGGTTATTCAACCTACGAAAGGTTATTTTACTGTTGATGCTATTTATATATTTATTTCGATTGTACTAAATAATTTACGTGAAAATACATGTTTGTATATTATATACGTCGATATGTTAAACATGTTTTGATAGTATATACCGCAATGCATTATGGTTGAAAATGTTTAAGTCTGGTTTACCGGTACAAGGTGAATTGCTTAGAATAGTGAAGGATATGTATGCGAATGTTAAATCACGTGTTCAATCATGTTCATCATTCAGACTTTTTTAGTTTTGCGGTTGGACTGAGGTTAGGGCAGGTATCGCCGATTGTTTTCTGTATTTTGAAGACCTTGAACTTAACATACAAGATAACAATAACTCTAGTTTGAATAGAGATGATAATGTGTTCCTTTTACTATCATTTGCTAATGCCATGCTATTTAAGCAAGTCGTCTGCTGAAGTTCAATCAAATTTAGATAACTTAAATTTATACTGAAATACTTGGGGCTAAATGTTAACACTGTAAAAAAAATAATGGTTTTTCGGAAGAGAGGAGGAATAAAACAAAACGAAAAATGGACATTCAATGGAAATGATATTGAAGTTGTTGATACTTTTATCTATTTAGGCATAGTGTTTAATGACGTGATTTAACATTCGCATACATATCCTTCACTATTCTAAGCAATTCACCTTGTACCGGTTAACCAGACTTAACCATAATGCATTGCGGTACATACTATCAAAACATGTTTAACATATCGACGTTTATAATATACAAACATTTATTTTCACGTAAATTATTTAGTACAATCGACATAAATATATAAATAGCATCAACAGTCAAATAACCTTTCCTAGGTTGAATAACCTCATCCGAAATAATAGTGTTTTCATTGCAAAAAGTTTCAATGCGCTTATTTAAAATCATGTAAATAAGTTTGAAAAGCAACTTACAAAAGCAATCCCAATATTGTTACTTACATCATTAAAGCCCCATTACTTCTCAAAATCAATGAAACTTTCCTACAATATTTCGTAAAATAAAGTTAAACAATTAAAAAACATTGTTCCTTATGGCAATTGCCGAAATTTCAACGCCAGATGTGGTCTGGTAACATATATGTTTGAAGATATAAAATGCACGTTTTTATTTTTTTGTGACACAATTAATTCCATTTTAATTTCCCGCAAATATATCTTTTCATACGACACAAGAACACTTAAATGGTATCATGTTAGTGTTCATGTGTCGTATGAATAGATATCAGTGCAGGAAATTAAAATGGAATTTATTGTGACACGAAAAATTAAAAACAAGCATTTTGTATCTACATAAATCTATGTAACCAGAACACATCTGACTTTGAAATTTTGCTATTGCTTTAAGGAACATTGATTTTTTTAATGGGTAACTTTATTTTACCCAATACTTAACGAAATTTCCGTTTATTTTTTAGTATTAATTGGGCTTTAACACCACCGTTTTATGCAAATGGCTTATAACCCCTTCTATCCATTTATCGGGAAAGAGGGAAAGAATTCCGATTCAAAAATACCGTGTATCACATTGCACACATGAGAGGACAAAATATTGCTGCATTCAAGAAAATGTTCAAAATACATTTACTGCCCGATGATTTCTTTCGTTGTAAATGTATTGTATTGTTATCTTCTTCAACAGGTATAGGTTCATCAAGTTCTAGAAATGCAGAAATTTCTAAGTTAAAATCATTATTTTAACAGAAATCTTCTGCTTCAGTATTACAAAAATCAGACATGTTGTTACCCAGGTTAAAAAAAAACGTATACAGATATTTTATTGTTATGACTTTAGTTTGTTTGTTAGAAAAATCGAAAAAGTCCATTTGTTTGTGTTTTCCTAATTTTTCAATCTCCGACATGTTTTTTCCTATAAAACAGGCTTTCTTCTTGCGAATTAATTCCGTATTATACATCTTACTCGTACATACACTTTCTCTGTTAACCCAGTTATGCCTAGCGTCTAGAAAAAAGGCCTTGGCAAACTGCGTAGACCCAGATGAGACGCCGCATGATGCGGCGTCTCATCAGGGTCTGCGCTGTTTGCTTAAAGGAATTGCTGTAAGAAATATTCTAAATATAGAAATAAATATACTAGACATCCCTAATTTTGAAAATAAATTGATCCAATTCAGAAGGATGGGAGAGTCCACAAGGCATAAATGGGTTAATATCTGTTTTATTCAAGCTAAAAATACATAAAGCGTCGTGGTGCAAATGACGTGCAGTAACGCACTCGTTATCGAACCACTCTGCATTCTTAATACAGCTATTAACAGTGTAACCAGTTTTTTTTATAAACACATGTTTTAGAAAATAACGGGTCCGCAACAATGTGAATGGTTTCAGTAAATCTATTCAACATATCGTATATTGACGTTCTACTGAAGTAATATAGAGTTTATTTCGACAAACATTAGGCTTTAAGCCAATGAGTACACACATATTTCAACACATAATATTCACAGATGGTCAATGACGTACATACTTTTTAACATATATATATATGTTTTACAATAGTATTAAATACATGTAACAAAGAAATAATCCCTGGACGAAATTGCCCACGTAACGCATCGTTCCATTTATATTTAACATCGGTGTAAGACTGATAATAAGACGAGGCGTTATTACATAAAAAGGAAAATATTTAACTGGGCGTCATCACTAAATACATTGAAATCATTCACGGTAAAATCCGATATAATTGTAAAGCTGAATTCGTTTGCAATAAATAATCGATAACAGACGTACCGTTATTAGAATAGAAAGTTTGCTTACATCTATTGCCAACCCTACAATTAACAATACGTAGACATGTGTATTTACATAAATCTAGTAATTTTACTCCGTGACTTTTAAGTGAACTTTATATAGAGTCCCTACCAAAAGCTTTATCTGGGTAGTAATCAGAGTCATCATTAACAGTATTAATACTATCATGTACAATATAATCGCTTTTATTTCCAACTCTACTTTTGAGATCGCCAGCTACAACAATTTTACCAAATTCAGAAAAATAAGTTATATTGTTGTCTAAAATGTCAAACATATCTACTTTAAATGTATTATATACTAGAGATTCGTGCCCCCATATATAAGTTGCACAGATATACACCTCTTCAGAGATTTTGAAACATCTGTGGTCTAGTTCCAACCAGATTATGGTATCAAAATGATGTTTAACAATTACAATACCATCAGCTATGTTTTTGTAATATACATATAACAATGCCACCACTATTTTTACGAGCTTTTCTATGGTGAAATTGTCTAGAACAGGTTAACATTAAGGCAAATATCCGCTTAAATTGATATCAGTAGAACTAATGGTCCAAGATTCATACAAACAAAATATTTCATTAGAGCTCAAAATATTAACAAATGAAGGATTGCTTTTCTTACATTCCGTGAGTCCATTCACTTTTCACGAAATAATGCTGAGTTCTCCCCCGTCGTGACCCTAATCACACACTGGTCACTTCTTCCATCTGTCTGTTTGATTGTGTCCTATTATTTGATGGTTTCTTCGATCACAAGCGAAATGGTAAACAACATTTGTAGAGCCCCATTACCGAAGAAATAGATAGTTTTATGCAATTGTTTTCTTTTGTACTAACGACTCGTCTGTGAAATAAAGCGTTGCGTCTTCTTTCGAATCCTTAGCTTCACTTTTGAGCGTCTTTGATCCCCTCCGAACATTTTCAAAATACTTGTCAACATTTACTTTCGGAAATTGCGTTCCTATTTTGGACATCAAGTCGAAGGAACGTTTCAGCAAATCGCTGACAGAAAGATATTTTCTATCCATGTTTTTTTCCCCAGATATTTACAGAAAAAAAATTATGTTCTTCGTGTAAAAAGAATTGTTACTGCCCGGTATTTAAACGGACAAACGCCGCTGCCCACGTTAACAGTTATCAGTTTTAATATACCGATAGACTTACGTGGGTAACTCGAAATGTTGTGCCTATCTATTTTCGCGATTATAATTATCCCATGTATATAAATACCTTACAAACAATACAACGGGCGTCATTTGCCCCACCGCGAGAACCAGCAAGAGGAGTTTGAACCCCGATAACGTCAGCGCGACCCGCCATTTCTCTAAAGGCTTTATTTAATTGCAAAGCCACCATACTCAGGTAACGCATTTAGGTGATGCATACGTGGTAGAACATGGACGACATGCCGAAGAAAAATACGATGAATAAGTCATGATAATCAAGCTATTGACGAAAGTCGCCATGTTGACAAACGTCTTTTCGTTTATCTTTTTTTTCTTTTTAAAGAAAACGCAGATGTTAAGTCCGTTTAGACCGAGTTCCCTGATACAATTTTGCATAATCCATAGTTCAGAAGATATCCCAATCCATCGCGGGGTGTCAAAAGCGCTTAATAATTTGAACATGATATTTTTTCCTCTAACAAACCATTGGAAAAATGGTAGCAATGATGCTTCCTGCTGCAAAATAATGATACAAAATTCGTTGTGCACACGTCTGGACGTGCAAAGACCAGTAATATAGCCATTTCATGGAACTTTCTCAGAATATTTGTTCTTATTATATTTAGCCGAGTTTGAAAATGGCTCTGACCCGTTGAAAAACATTGCCGTCAGGTGCTGTGGGCTTTTTGCGGTACATGGCTATAAAAACTCCACAAAACTCACAGTTTTTGTCCAATCTTTAAGACACTTAACTTAGAACATTTGTTTTTATGTATTGTCCTAGGTGGTAATGAAAAGGTCATAGACCGGGCGGCCTAGTACGTCCTTAAGGAAAGAACAAACAAAATATGTTAATGTTGATTGGAAAGGGGCATCTATTATGAAATGCCATAAAGTAAATAAAAATAGAACAGATTCTTTCCAGAATAGCATAATGGGCGATAAAAACATGCCACATGGGGGAACCAGACCGGAAACCCCGCCGTCCATGGAGTATTATTAATGACATGTCAGACAAGTTCAAAAATGGTTCCGGTCTGTTAAAAACAATGGCGGCCAGGGGCCGGGTTAATTTGCTTATATGGCTAAAGTAAAACGCTCTATTACTCATATTGTTCCCCTATCTTCGTTCTTTCTGTTGTCAAAAAATGACCTCCAGGGTGTGGGGCAGTTTTCCATATTGTGATAGTATGAGTATTTGTAAACACCACAGGAGTCACATTTTTTTACCCATCTTCAGGAAACTTGCTCAGAACATTTGTCATTATGATATTATGACCGAGTTCGAAAATTGTATCGGTCGATTAAAAAATATGGCCGCCAGGAGGATGAGCAGTTTTAAGTATATGGATATAGTGAAACACTCAAAAAGTCACAATCCGCCAAGTAATTATGAAACTTGCTCAGAATATGTATTGTACAGATACCTTCTCCGGTTTGAACATTATTTTGATCAGTTGAAAACCTTGACCGCTAGTGAGTGGTCAGTTTTTTATCGCTATAGTTAAACCGTGTAATTACTATATGTCAGATCGTTGTCCAAACTTAATTTTACTTGATGACAATGATTGTTTTAATCCTACAGCTTTATGAGTTTATGGAAGGAAACTCTGGGTATCTGAAAAACGTATTCTTTGCATGCCTACCAGCCCTAACACTGCTACTACATGTACATCGCGGTTTACTTTTTTGGACTTTCGCTTCCGGTTAAAGGTCAAATGAAGTTAAGACATGTAGACGATTTAAATTGTTAAAATGTATTAACACTCTCATTTATTTGTTCTTAAATAAATACATGCATTGAGTGTATTCATTTCAAATCAATGTACCATATAAGAAAAAATAGTCGTAAGCTATTAATCCAATACAGCGTTTCTATTGATTTTTTTATTGAATGTAAAACAAATCGCCAAACTTCACACGCTTGCCTGCTGACATAATCACTGGATCGCCTCATTCAGTTCAAGGACGCGAGTGTCTAGGCGTTTTGAAACACAGTTTCATTAAAATATGTGTGTGTTTAGGATGGTTTATTCTGATAAAATGTGAATACAAGTGTCGGAATATATTGCTCGACTGAAACCGGTGTGATTGCGTTTTACATTCTTTCAATAATCTAGAATGTACTTGAATAAGGTGATGTTTTTAAATAAGTGTTTTTGTTGAACAATTGACGGCTTGAGAACCACGTCAGTGACTTTAATCTTTTAATTGTGATAAATTGTTCTTCTACTTTTTGACGGAAATAGACGTAGAATGTAAAGGGTAATTCCTTTGATTGATAGGTCGTTCTTTGTTCGCGCCCACTTAAAACTATTTTTATATGAATTTCGATAAATGCTAACAAATTCATTATCGCTATATGCCGAAGTTGGTCGATTTCTCTTGTATATAGACAGATATGTCAGGATCGTTCAATATTTTTTTAAACTATATACTGTAAAACAGGAAAATTGTGTCCTTATAAGCGTTGCACTATTACAGAGATTAGACACTGAACGCAAAAATAACGCAAACAATTGGCCATCGAAAGTACGGGACATTCTTAACCAAACCGGTTTTTCCGATGTATGGCCTTTCCCTGAATCTGTGAGCACTGATCAATTTATTCCGTTATTAAAAAACAGAGACCAGCACATCACTCTATTGGAATGTCATTATCACATCATCTAGATATTGTTGATAATTAAAAGAATATGAACGTAAGATCTTAATTACGTTGTTCGTCTCACAAATTATCCATAGAAATGAGAAGAAACTTGAATATTATCACAGATCAACGCAAATGTGTGTTATGCAAACTAAATGATATTGAGGATGAATATCACTTTGCTCTGAAATGCCATTAGTATGCTTATGTAAGGATTGCATTATTTTCAAAGTATATAGAACCCGTCAAACAAACTCAAAATATGTTAAAAGTTTATCGAACTACTTAATAGCTCTTACAATATACTGTTAATAAGAAAACTAGCCATGTTTGGTTTTTAATGCTTTAAAATACGAGCAACTATGTTATATTTGTAGTTTAAAATAATGTGTTTTTTTTTCACTAAAGAAATTAGATACAGAATAATGTAATAATTGGTAATTATTTAACTACGTTTGACAATATGTGTTCACTATGTATTTACCTCACCCACGTGACATTCTCACGAAAACATGTTTATTTCTTGTTTAAGTACATTGATTTTTTTTAATGATGTATGTTTTGTATTTACCTCAAACGTATGCTATTATTGTATGTGTATGTATATGATTAAGTCAAAATAAACTATTGTGTTCTGTTGTGTTCTGTTCTGATAAAAAAAAATCAAAAAAAATCGATGTTGGTCACAGGTTTAAAAGCGTTGATGAATGAAGGAGTATTTTAACAGTTTTTTGGCGAGGAAACACAAAAATAATAGACAAAATTAACATACCGGAAATATTACTTGAAAGAATGAGAAAATACCATAAAAAATACGATAATACAATTTCAACGATCGCCATCTTAACAGTTTACTGTAACAGACAGACAGAATGTTTTATTGACGTAAACTTTACAGGATTATTTTGTCATTTACAAATAGTTATACATAGCATAATGTCATTGTGAGTACAGAAAGGAATCATATTGGTCGCGTTAAGATTATATACATATATACATTAACATAAATATCAAGTTGTACAAAATAAAGATTTGTTTTACAAATAGTCAAATAGAATACAAGTGGTTTGCTAGACTTACCTATACAAATGATGAGTTAGTTATTAACTTGTTTAGAAATATTGGACGATGAAAACCATAAATTAAGTGCAGTTCTTAAAACGTTATACAAGACGAGTTGATATGAAAAAACTATAAGATGACGAAGATTTTAACAGTTTTGTCTAATTGTTTATTCACTTATAAAAAACGACAACCTGTTGATATGTTTCACTATAGATCCACATAAACTGCACTGTGACTAAGTTTTGTGCTAATATTTCCAAGTTTAGTAAAGACTGCTTTTAAAAAAAAAACGAAACGCGCCAACCATTTCACGTGACATACCATAACAATAACGTGTATGTTTAAATGCATTATTTTTAAGTCTTAAGTTAAAATCCACAATCCACAATACGCCACTGTGATAATTAAAGTGTTAATCATTTTTTAGAAGAATTTTCGTTGTGTTTTAACAGAGTAACAATTCTTATTGTACTTCATTATTGTGTTTACGATGTTGCTTGAAGCCATTAATTTCACACAATCTTCGCAATACATCTACGTTAAAGCTTGAGAATACGTTTTGCAACTGATCGATTTCTTCATTGCTACACAATACAATAATTACGTTATAAAATAATAATTTAGTTTTATTCAATATCGTGTCTGACCTCTACATTCCATACAAACCCACATCACAAACGCGACAAAAGTTTAACACGCAACTCCTGAATCATCTGCTTGTTTGCATTCCCCATCCAGTTTATCATTGCAACTTTTTTTCAAGAGTTATCGTCATATCAGTATTGCAATATTTAAACCATTATTTCAATCAGTAAAAAGTCGATCAAAGAATCGCTTGTTAAGAATTGCACTGGTTGTGATAATTAAGAACCCGTATGATTGCACATTTGGTGTTTTTGTTGAGTGGTTTCATTTCACTCTTTTGAAATCAACCGTTCACGTATAATGAAGTATGCTGTGTAAAAAGAAAAAAATACGTAATTGTATTTGTGTTATGTTTAATCTAACGGCAAGTAACACATTCTGGCTTTGATTTCTAGCAAATTGACTAAATATGTGTTCAAATGGTATTGTTCATGAGTTTATCTAGAACTATTTCGCGGGTTAATGTGCAATACACATCAAATTATGTTATTGTAAAATTATGTTGACGTCATCAGACTGTCTCATTTGCATATTATATTGTGCTGTTCTGTAAATCGCTCAATATTTGCGTTTTGTTTTATTTATTTTAATAGGGTTTAGTTTTTTTACTGTGAAAAAATTGTCATTATAAATATAATATTTGGTTGGTGACTTTTAATGTCTTTACTTGTAATTACATATGGAACATGTTAAAATACAATTTAGTGGTTACTCCATATTTTCAATTTATTGCTTTATACAATTAATTAGATAGTCATATTGTATAAATTGTATATAAAGAACGCAAAAGGAATAATGTTGAAGTTGGAAGGCGATAATGTTTGTATTTCACTTTGGGGGCGTTCTTCGATGGGTCAATGCCATTAAATCGAAATATCATTTCTCATAATAACTTTGTTAAAGCACCAACTGATAGTTAAACGGTTTACAACTACGCTTTACAATTCATTAATCTAAGAATTATTTCAGTAATCAAGACCGTTCTAACAGCATCGCAAGAATTAACTGTTATAAATATATACTGTGGTGCAACTTATGTAAGAGTACCCCCTATAGGGTCCACAAATCACCAGATCACGTTTAATAATATTTCAATATAGTATTGATTTGATAAAAACGTTAAAGATTGCTTGCAATAATATCAAAATGTACTACATGTATTTATATGCCATACACGTGTTTTTCAACGAAAACATAGCACACCTATCGTATATACAATATAGAGCCCGTCTTGAAGGACGTTTTTTTTTTCAAAGCGTTAGACATAAACCATTACGGTATATAAGTCGCATCGTTTTCTCAACGTACTCTTACACGCTACAGAGTGTGATTAGTTCAGAATTATCTGGTCATCCTTAAAGATAATTAAAAACATGCGATCAGATAGTGTCCATAATTATATAAATACATGTGTATATAAAACATCGTATTTCATGTTTCAATGTTAGAGGGCGTTCAAAAGAAAATGATAAAATGCAAAATGTATCATTAATTTATTAAAATACAAATAAACACGTTAATATGAATGTACATGATATCAAGAAGTCCGAAATTACGGTCGCACCTGACTAGCCCGCAAAGCCTATCGCACAAATAGTTTGGCTACAAACAACAATTATGCTTGACCCTTTTCATACTATAATGACGTCAACGCTCTGAACTAATACAATAATGAAAAGAATGACACAAAGGACCCTGGGACGCTAACCTGAGTTTTTTTGTTACCACAATTTACATATGAAATAGATATGGTGGGTACACACAGAATTGTTTTGACCAACTTTGATCAATTTGAGTGCGGAAGTGAAAATCTTAGTAAACCATCCAATATATTCGAAATCAGTGAAAATATCACTGAGACCAATAAACGACCAAGTTTTGTGGTTGTTTGACTTCTGTATTATTCGCAAGTCTTTCCTTGAACTTGATCTAGTGATCAAGTGTGCGAAACAGGTGATCCAGTTGTTAGTGTGACAAATATTTTGATCAGGTTGCATTAAAGGGACCAGTTCATAGTTTGGAAAAATGACAATTCTTTAAAAAAGTCATATAATCAAAAAAGAATGTGTGCATTATATTCAAATAAGCACAATAACATTCCTAACTAGAAATAATGTAAATATATATATTCGTTTGTTGATACCTATCAATCGAAATCGTAAAAAACGTGTATTGCCGACCAAGGGTTTTTATCACGGTTCAGATTCAAAAGAGCCTATGGGGTGCAGCGGTAGCAAGTTAGCTTTTGCTTCTAGAGGTAATGGGTTCGATCCAAATGGCGACACGTTTTTTTTTCTTGTTATTATAATAGATTGAAAATATTCCAAATATTACATTTTTTTAGTAAATTAATTGTATAATGTTTTGTTTTTTTGTGTTTTTTTTCAAAATACGAAAATCTGTTAACAAGTCCCTTAAATATACACAATTAATGTGGTCACAACTCTGTTAACAAGCTAAATATTAAAGACGTATGAGTGACAACGGACAAAAGTGATCACAAAAGCTTACCATAAGCACGGCGAGCTCAGGTGAGCAAAATTTTAAATATTAAACATTTATTATTATTGAGATTATGAAAAAAACGAAATAAATAAACGAAAATTATATAAAATACGTAAGGCGATTTCTGTAAGATCACATCTAAATCACACTGAATAACAGTTTTATAAGCATAAGCAAAGTTGAGCACATCTAAATCACACTGAAGAACAGTTTTATAAGCATAAGCAAAGTTGATCACATCTAAATCACATGGAAGAACAGTTTTATAAGCATAAGCAAAGTTGCTTTAATAATTTCGGGTTTTAAAAATATGTAAACTAAATACACAAAACCTATTCATATTTTATCATAAAGAAAGGCACTCATCTGAATTAGATAAACATGTATAGTATTTGAGTCTAACACTTCAGTGAACGAGTACTCTACTTCACGAAAAGAACCGTGAATAATCATATTCAAAATAACAACAATTACACACGGCTATTTTAACTGTGGATCTTCCAAACTTGTTTGATAAACCACATAAGTATTATGGAGTTAACTGTTATGGAAGTAGATTTGCAGTGTATTCAACCAGCAGATTTCGGGGCTAACAATACAATAAATTTTAATGAGTTATTTTAATATATATAAAAATAATTCAGATCTCGGTCGATATCACATATGTAACAGATGCATTCATTCACATTCAAGACACATTAAGTACAAAATACGAAGTTGAAATTCTTTCTAACAGCGCACTGTTTTCTTTCTGAGATAAAACCATTTAAAAGCCACCACAACAACATTCTCGTTTAAGAACAGCGAGCATGAGATCTAGGGCTGTCACGAATCCAAAAAAATTGGTTCGGATCCGAATCCGAATCTAAATAAGGTTTCTTGCAGTTTTTCGGATCCGGATCCATCAAATAAGAGCAAATAAGAATTTTCTGTCTAAATTTAAGAAATATATGTTTTAGAAATATAATTTTGATAAAAAAAAACAACATATTTAACAAAAACACATAACAAAATACTCTTTTACCATCTTTTTCTGATTTTCTTTCTTAAGAACCAGTAACAAAAAGAAGTATGTTAATATTATACCGCGATAATAAACATGTCTTATTGTTATACCCCAGTGACACTCATTCTGGTTGAATAGTGTAAACTATTATTATGAATTGTTTAATTTTAAGTTTCTTACCCCAATGTCTTGATGTATAACTCACTGTTTTCCTCCCAAATTGTTGTCCAGTCTAGCCTGACCACATAATAATTATCGCTGACCAGTTTGATCTAATGACCAGTCAATAGAATTACATATACAAGCTAGAATCAATTTTGAGCATTTATTTCCTATGTTTACAACAGCTAATAGTCACTTCCTGTTGTCAAGGCAGACATTTGTCTGTAAAAGGATAACGTTTTCCGTCAGTAATTTATCAACGTACCTATGCATATCAATTAAGAGTGCTACTTTACACATTCTTGCTAATTGTTACCAGTTAAAACTGTCTTAATCCAGAGGTTTCTCCATTTAAAGTTTAACTCGTGCTGTTGTGAAAGTATTGTCAGCCATCTTGATTTTTACGTTGCCAGGTTACATTCAGCTAAGGCTACATAGCGTTATTCTATTGTTTTTAAAGTATTTAAAGCAAATTGTACCCGATTGGAAAAAGAATGAAACGTCCATTTGAGGTCTTGATATTGCTTAATGATATTGTTGTTGTTAAAATTGTATTGTATTATCTAATCTTGCCAAGAACTTACATTTTTTGGCATTACATTCGAGCACCTGTTTCCGGCGCATTTTCTATTTTGCTCGGCACATTATTTATTGCGCCCGGCGCTAGGTTACATACAACTACGAAAATAAATATTCGGAACCGAAATTTCCAGGGGTGGATCCGTACCCGCGAATCTGATGTTGAATCCGATATTATCGGATATTTCGGTACCCGTTACAGCCCTAATGAGATCTTTAAACCCCCATTACTACTCAAAATCAACGAAAATTTCGTACAATATTTCGTAAAATAAAGTTAAACAAATCAGTGTTCCTATTGGCAATTGCCGAAATTTCTACGCCAGATGTGGTCTGGTTACATAGATGTTTGTAGATACAAAATGCTCGTTTTTAATTTTGTTTGGTGCATTTAATTCCATTAAAATTACTCTCGACGATATCTATTCATTCGACGCATGAACACTAACATAGTACCATTTTAGTGTTCGCGTATCGTATGAATAGATATATTTGCGGGAAATTAAAATGAAGTTAATTGTGTCACAAATAAATTAAAACGAGCAGTTTGAATCTACAAAAATCTATGTTACCAGAGCACATCTAACGTTGAAATTTTGGCTATTGCTATAAGGAACACTGATTATTAATATAATAACTTTATTTTACGAAATATTGTAAGAAATTGTCATTGATTTTTTAGCGTTATAGAGGCAACAACAAAACACATCAACACTTATTGTCATGTGTGTGCAATTATTCACAAAACATTGACAGAAGTACAAATATAAAAGAAGTATATTACAAAAAAATGAGCCGCGCTCTGAGAAAACAGGGCTTAATGCATATGCGTAGTGTCGTTCCAGATTAGCATGTGCTCCTTCTCGAAAACTAAATTGCCATCGTTAGTTGTCCGCCACTTTAGTGTCGTTCAGTCGTTAGTCAGTAATAATCCGGAACGTACGTACGTTTTCATATTAATTTATTGAATTTAGAAACGCCATCAGACTTTCATACCAAATTGTGATGTCATTTAATATTTAGCCACTTTGTAACTGCATTTGGGCTTTATATGTTGGAAGAGTAAACGATATTATACATAACCAAATTAATAGTGGAGTGGCGAGAACACATATTGATGGATCAACGGATTTAATAAAGCAATTTTACAGATGAGCGTTTTGGAGTTTTAAAACACAGCTTTCAAATACAAAATGATTGTTTTTGAAAGAGCAAAGTTTCGACATTTATTAGCAGAAATAATGCAAAACTGGTTACATGTACATAATATCTCTTACTTTTAATGCAAAAATACATTTTATTTATTGCACTTTTTCTTATAAAAATGATTAACATGGTGTGTGTACAATTTAAAATGATGATCAATTGCATTGACCAAACATTATGCTTACTGTAAATACAATTTAATTATTTATTCTCTCGCAAAACAATTTACATTGAATTACAGAAATATCAGTAACATCGCCTTATGGCAAATGCTCATATTTAATGATAATACAGGCACATCTTGAACATATGAAATTTTGCAAAATCACTAAAAATTATTTTGAATAGAATATGAACAGTGTTTAACTTTTTACATGTATTATTTCATTGTGGAAATGTTTTGCCTCAGATAGTTAAAGCACTATAAATTGAAATAAGAAACTTTAAATGCTATCAAAGAAAACCATTTGTATAATGATACACACTATCAGCATACTATTAAAGGCAAACCATACAACACTATCAACTACTAGTATGTAAGAATTTGATATATAAAGCAACAGACATGGATGCTGTAGGTATATGCCCATCTATTTCGTATACATTTTGGATTGATTACGGGTTAAAGTCAACCCGTATTTTTCATCTGGTTCGAAACAGATTCACGTGCATGTCCGAATTCGGAGTCACTTTGATAGCGGTGACCCACGAACATGCGGGAATATATGACCCTGAGAGTTTTCATATGGAACACGATAGTTTGATCGCACTGCATCAAATGTTATTCCGTTTCCTGACAAGTCAGCACGCAACGTTTCTACCAAAGCTTTCTTTCACCTCCTTTTCGTCGTCGTTCTGACGTCACGCTAAGCTCATCAGTGTTTGGGCATTTCTGCCGTTAACAAATGTTGTAATCACAAATGCTTTTTTAAAACACAATGATTCAATTTAAGTTCTTCTGTCGTTTGGTTCAGACAACGTTGTCTGCTGTTCCGTTCGGGATCGCGCCATTGCTGTTGTTATTCGCCGAGATGTCGCCCTGCCTCGATAAAGAATGCTTCTTCTGAAACACGCGGAAATAGGAACACTACATATAGTTGTTAATATCACACACCATAAAAGTGAAAAAAACATCAAAACATATTGTCAATCTGAAAAATATCATGTTAATCGAGCTTTAGAAATGCTAAACCCGGACTTGAGGCTTCAGATCAACATGACATGATAAGAACGATTTTTTTTTGCACTTTTATGAACAGTTGTGTGGGGTCTCATACACCGTCATCACAAAATACACGTCCATCGAAGATGATTTAATTAAGGATTAATCCTTTTTTTTTCGGACTTTTATGCAGTATGAACGCTCAGGGCGAGTTTTGAAAATTCCGTGAAGCGCGCTAGCTTTGACAGGAGTCATAAAAAACTAAATTTATAAACGACACGCTTACCTCAATGGCAACTTTCATCCAATGCTAATAACAATAAAGTTACAACGATATACACTTCCAGTGTCTGTTCTTAAGGTGTTTTGCATGACAAACACACAATCCGAAATACGTTTTGGATTCGTTTGATGCTTTAAACAAATGTTTTACTGTTAAAAAACCACCACGTCCATATTGTTTTCGTAAAATGTTTCGTCACGTGGTTACATAACTATAAAAGATTGGATGAAAATAAATAGAGTTTTAAATTAAACTTAGAAACAAGTGGCAGTTTCTTGAGTGATACTGGCCGGTCCTTGCTAACGTAATACTTCAATTAAAATCGTATTTACGTAGATACAAGCTGGGCAAGTTTAGTGGTGATTAGATAAACAATCAAGTCTCTATTCTAATTAATGTCCATTTCAGCATATTTTTTCACAAGAATTTGGCAATAACTCTAGTGGATCTAGTGGATGGACTTGGCTAATTAATGATTATCTCTCTGGGTATAGACAGACAGTGCAATATTGGGTTTCTTACAGAAATATCTTAATTCAACGGAAATACATANACGAGATACGTCATAAATTGCGTAATCAAGTGACGAAAATAAAATACGGACAGCTGGTTCTGTAATATATTTTTAAAGAAATAATTGACGACTAAGAATATTGATGGGATAAATCGAATACTAGGTCGGTGCCGAATAAAGCGAAGTTTATTTTGCTCGGCCCGAAAATCTGAACAACTCGCTAAGGTTCGTGGTTCAGATTTTCTAAGCCTCGCAAAATAAAATTCGCTTTATTCGGCACCGACCTAGTATTCTCTACATTTTTTCTTCAATTTTGCTTTTGTTTTAAATGAAACATCACAGAAACAAAAGTAAACAAACGGATTATGTTTATTCATGTTTGTTACTATATTTACAAAAGTAGTGCGGTCACGGTACTGGGCACTGTATAACTAGGCGTCAGCGTCTTGAAACCATTGGTCCGATTTTAGAACCTCCGCCTTCGAAGGCGGTATCGCCGGTTTACGGGTTATGCAAAATGAACGCGTTCTTTTTTCTACAGAAAATTTAGAATGAATGTAAATATATGCACGACGAACACAGAAAAACTAAATTTCTGGGACTTCAAGGGTATTCAAAGATATTAAAGATCAGAATATATAGTATGTCCGAAAGCATATAATTCTCGACAACGTATCGTCTGAAAACGTGGCCCAAAACGGTGTAAATGCTGTACCATACCTCGTACACTTCCTCGAGATGTATATGCGGGTCGTGCATGCGCACGTTCTTGAAGTTTGGCGCGAATGTCAACGTAAACGTCAGAATGGAGAGCGCCAGCAGCCATTCGGATACCGTCGACGTCAAGTAGATCACACGTAACGTGTCCTGAAATGAGAAATAATAACTTAATCTATATATGAGCCTCGCTCTGTGAAAAGGGGGTTTAATTCATGTGCGTTAAGTGTCGTCCCAGATTAGCCTGTGCAGTCCAAAAGCGTACGCTCCAAGAGGACTGTCTTTAAAAAAGCGAGAACCGTCATTTAAACGTTTTCATTGAGTTTCAACATGTACAGTAAATATTTTATCAGGACTTGCTTCGAAATAAAGTAATAGGCTGATTGTCAGTGTGACTGCGGAATGTGCAATTTGAAGCAAATGACAGAAATGGCGGATTAACTCGCGGACGGGTTCCAATAGCGGCCAGAGTTCACATTCCTCTGTCTCTGCCAGAGTTCCAATGCCTCTGTACCAAACCCATCTGCAGTTAAAGCACGCAAGTGTTGTGCAGGTGAGATTTTCTGCGCTAATGATATATACCAGGCCTCGTGTTTACAGAAGAGCATACCAGACCGACGGCATCTTTGATAGAAACCATTCATCTCAATGGAACCCGTATTTGCCGCTCATTCATGTCTGTCTTTTGCAGGCAGTCGAACAAAGGTTGTTGTTAAGAACTGCGCTTTAATCGCGCTTCACTTTAAATTATCATTAATCAACTGCGTACTAGAAACGAGCCACAATTCTCAACTAAAACATAGATCTCTACGCAGCTATTAAATCACAATTTAATGTGAAGCAACAAAGCGCAATAATTGGCATTTGATGTTTTTCCAGTTTAGATGTTGTATGCTGATTGTCTGATTCTGGTATTTGTATCGTTTTTATATTTTACGGGTAATGATAACAGAGGATGGCACAAAGCGACCTTTTAGATTATTAATTACATGCCAGTGTTGCGAGCTTACAGCAATGGCGCTGGTGACAAAGGTAAAATGATGATGATGGTGGTTAAGATGTTGATCTGTTTTTACCTTTGTCATCAGCGCCATTGCTGTAAGCTCGCAACACGTCATCATAATCGTCTTCTGTGCCATCAACATAATCATAATCATTATCGCCGCTTTCATCATCATTATCATCATCTTCATCGCTCTCACCGATTCGACATCCTCATCGTAATTACGAACAACTTTATCAACACCAAGTTACTTACCCACTTTGAACCCTTGCCTTTGTACGCTTGCACTTTATATATGGCTTTAGACGTGGCAACTGTGAAATCGTCAAGGAAACCAACGGTATCTCGAACAGAAGTCATTATTCCTTGTTACTTTTAGCAACCAGTTTACATTTTCTATAAAAGAGCGATGCACATGCGCGCAGTGCCATAAACAAATGACGATGCTATAGCTACATTAACCGGGTTGAAAGATAAAATGTCTTGTTACGCTAATAAATGTATAAATAACTATGGTATAATAAATTTCAACAGCAAAAATTCAAGCTTCAAATTAAGTTTGTTCAAAATAAATCATCTTAACTAAAGCTGCCTCAAAGCTATTTTTGTAAGTTCAGGGTTGCTATGTATTGTATGCATGTACCGCAAACAACGTAGTCGACCGGTATAATTTACATTCCATCACCACTACGTTATACCAACAAGCATAGCGGCGAACGTGAGTTCCGACGAGAGGTTACCCGTGGATAGAACAAATATGTTTGTAATGAAAGGATACACAACACTAAAAGCACTGTCGTGACGACGCTGTTAATGAACTGAAGTAGAACTAGCGCCACCTTTCGGCATTTCTGGTCGGATATTTTGTCGCCCAACACATGGTATCGCACCTTGAAGGACAAAGTCGTCTGAATCCAGCAATATACGGTGCCTATCCCGAATGCGAAAAAGGCGCCAATGTAGTGGGGTATTCTTTGCACTTCAGTCTGCAAAATCGACAAAAACATTGTGTATATGTGTAACATTAAATTGTATACAAACGATTACCTTTATGCTGCAAAATGTGTCAATGTGGATTCTTACACATAATTTAACACAAAATCGTACACTGAATGTGGAAATTAATTCGATTATTAACAAAGAACTACGCCAAATTTGTGTCTTGAACTAGACAGCCACCTTTATTGACTTTGAGCACATACTTGTAGGCTATCAGTTAAAGTGAACCACCTATAATTGACTTTGAGCACCTACCTGTAGACTATCAGTTAAGGTAAACCACCGTTACTTGACTTTGAGCACCTACCTGTAGGCTATCAGTTAAAGTGAACCACCTATAATTGACGTTGAGCACCTACCTGTAGGCTATCAGTTAAAGTAAACTACCTATACTTGACTTTGAGCACCTACCTGTAGACTATCAGTTAAGGTAAACCACCGTTACTTGACTTTGAGCATCTACCTGTAGGCTATCAGTTAAAGTGAACCACCTATAATTGACTTTGAGCACCTACCTGTAGGCTATCAGTTAAGGTTAACCACCGTTACTTGACTTTGAGCACCTACCTGTAGACTATCAGTTAAGGTAAACCACCGTTACTTGACTTTGAGCACCTACCTGTAGGCTATCAGTTAAAGTGAACCACCTATAATTGACTTTGAGCACCTACCTGTAGGCAATCAGTTAAAGTAAACCACCTATAATTGACTTTGAGCACCTACCTGTAGGCTATCAGTTAAAGTAAACCACCTATAATTGACTTTGAGCACCTACCTGTAGGCTATCAGTTAAAGTCAAATGGTGCCTGATCTATACATGATTATTTATCGGTTTCTTCACATAACCGTTTCAATAATGCGCGATATTTTTTATTTAAATTTAGAATTGGCTACGGATGTCAAAGAAATATTAAACATATCGTTTTATAACACTCTACACCATTTTTTTTGTCAATTATAAAACGGCTGCATGACAAATATAATCGCTTCCGTCAACTTCCCCCTTTGGTAGAACCATCATTTACAATTAGTGACGCGAAACATGTCGGATTCTCGACATAAGAGAGATGTATTTTTAAACATTATTATTAACAATAAGTTAAATCATCTATCCTGTATGCTATGATGTACGGGTTGCTCTAAGCAATGTGACAAGGGAAACAACTGTGAATTTGCCGGGTCAAAAATCGATACATGCTTTCGAGTTTCCACGTCAGTCTTAATATAGATTTCCAGCCCTCCTTTACCTGAAAGTTAGCCACCATGCTGAGTCCAAACGCCGAGGCGAAACCGAGAACGAGGCCGGCCAAGTTGACCTTGAAGCAGCGGTCCGTGACCTTCACCTGTTTACACAGGAAGTACTTCTTAAGGTAGAGGTAGCGAAGAATCACGTTCATTGTCACTGAAACGAGAAAAATGCATTTCCTCAATAAATATGTACCAGTTATGTGTTTACTGAGATATTAGTTATGATACATATATACATAATTTCTAAGCGGGGATTGGAGCTTACAGTGTGCCCGCACTAATTGACTCGTTATGTGTATTGCCTTCAACAAAGCTGTACATATTCAAGGACGTAGTTCTTTGCCACAGAAAACCTTTTTTCAAAGGTTTTCTGTGGCATAGAACTACGTCCTACTAGGATGTTTATCACTCAAATAATTTACACAAACCATCATACCGTTAAACAGTATGCGTCTTTGAAACAATGCTTATAAATAATAGAAATACCCATAGAAACAATAAATTATATGGAAATATGAATGTTATTAATAATAGTTTTCAATGGAGGAAATAGTTATACCAAATGAACTCACACTGTTACACACCACGGTGCCTGGGTGGTTTTCCGCAATACATACAGTTGGAAGTTTATGTGCTCTCATAAGATAGAGTTCATACAATGGGATAGGGTGGGCCAAACAATTTGGCAAACTTGACTGACATCCGAAGATTATGTAAATAACGTTGGAAATATAAACACGATTGTAATCAATTAAGGAATTATACAAGTCAATAAGTATTATACTGGTAGTCTAGGTAAAAATCAGGAACCATTAACCCTTTGAGCGCTGGAACCGGATTTTGAAGGCCTTTACAAACAGTTTGGATCCAGATGAGACGCCACAGAACGTGGCGTCTCATCAGGATCCAAACTGTTTGCTATTCTGATAGTATTCTTTGGAAAAAAAATCAAGGAAAATGCTAATTTTAGAAATTTAGCAGACAACATTTTAGCAGACGACAAATTTCCCAGCATGCGACAGGGTTAAACCGATCATGTGCTTGCAGTTCTTTTAAAATCTGTGCATTTGAGCTCGAATGGTAAATGTCATGGTTAGATCCACTCGTTACTATAAAAGTATCTTGAAAAAAAAACATAACCAGAAGTGAACTTCGTGCACACTTAGGAGTTTCAATGTTACGAAATAAGACGCGGTAGTTTGTGTGCACCCATTCTAAATTTGCAACTCCGGTTAAGCAATGGAAAAATATATCATTTATAAGTGATGCGATCGTGAAATCTTCGATATACCAATTGAAGAATAATTTCTTTACGACCGCGGACACCGATCGACGAGATAACATGTATTACTTTAACGTCGTAAAACACAGTTCATCTGTAATTTTTAACTTGTATCGATGTTTATCTGATGAACGTCTAAAGTAACCAACGTTCGCGGAGTTTGATCTGAACTTATAGTTTAAATAAGGTTTCTAAAAATTTGTAGAAGCATCTTTATAGCGTGCGCGTGATTGCATACAAAGTACGCGTGTAATTATATGCCGTACCATTTGGGTCAAAAGTACAAATACGCCAACAGCTAAAAATAGATATCACCGCGGTGACAAAATTGTTACTGCGGTGACAATTTTGTTACTGCGGTAACAATTTTGTCACCGCGGTGATATCTATTTTGTCACTGCGGTAACATTTTTTTCACAGCGGTGACAAATTATGACTGTTGGTATATTTTTAAACCTGCTGTTACATTTACTTCTTTGGGTCAGTTTTCAATAATTTTCCCCGTAACAAACCGAGATTTTTTCAAGAAAAAAAATAAATATTTAACAATAGTTTAAACTAAAATCAATACGGATGAATAAGGATTGATGATAAGTTTATTCATATGCTTTTCATATGTTTTTGTCCTTTTGTCCAAAGTATCACCGCAGTTACAAATATATCACCGCAGTGATAAATTTATTACCGCAGTAACAAAATTGTCCGCGGTGACAATTCTGTCACCGCGGTGATATCTTTTTTTAGCTGTTGGCGTATATGTACTTTTGACCCAAAGGGTACGTCATATAATTACGCATAATTATAAACAAAGTTCGCGTGTACTTACGCATGATTGCGTACCAAATGCGCGTGTACTTACGCATGATTGCTTACCAAATGCGCGTGTTATTACGCATGATTGCATACAAAGTGCGCGTGTACTTACGCATGACGGCACCAATGTTGACCATCTGACCGAAGACACAGCGTTCCGGGGCCTCAATTGCCGTGTGGCTAATGTAGGGGAAGTTAGCCTCCGTGTGGTTGTACGACACCGCGATACCGTACCTGAAATATGGAACCAAACTTGTTTGTCCAATCAGCCTCTTGTTTTCGTGGTTTTGAAAGGGAAATAAGCTGGAATCCCCGAATTCCCGAAATGCAGTGCAGTATTTAGCACCTAAATTGTTAAGTATGTAAACAATGGTCAAATACTGTGGTCGCGGATTGGGGGAAGAAGAGGGCGGAGTTGAGAGGGGTGGGTCGATCGACTGTCCCTCAAGTCTTTCCGATTGATAATGGTTGCATTACAGACTGACATACAGACCCGCTGCCGTCTTATTCCAACATAGAAAGCTTCGTATGTGCGTTGACACCAGGCTGTTATTATTCGTCGTCACTGAAGTTCAGTACACCTTATTAATCTCATGGCTGGATGAAAATCGAGAATTCCCCATACGTAGCGACCGTTGTGACCTTTCTAGTGTCATATCATGCCTCAATATTTCTCAATTATCTTAAATACATCCCATTAAGCGATTATTCCACTGATAAAAAACTATACAGTTTGAATTATGAACAAGATTCACTTCCGCCCCATATATTTTCGTCGACATTCAACACCGTAAATCTCCTCTTAATAGATAAAAAAAAAATATATATATAATTCTCAATTAAGCTTCTAAGCCAACGATAAGGGAAGTTATTGAAGATCGTGTTTCGTGGGTTCTATATTATTCGAGATAATGTATTTAATCATTGGTACCATCGAAAGCACATGTCTACTTGCGCAATCATCACCGTCATCAGCATCAGCATCACCAACCTCATAAACAATATCACCACCACAACCCACATGGACACTTGGCCATTCGGTTGCCATCTTCAAACATTCTGACAGTCGATAAAGATGCTCAAGAGATTCACATCCCTTATTATCCCCGCTCCGCAAGAGATTGCGTAATTTTTTTTTATTGGCTTATCAACAGGGCTGTGCGGCTCTAATTGAATGCCACCTGTAAATCAGTAAGCGAACATTGGTGCTGACCTACCCGGACGAAAAAAAGACAGGAAATAACAAAAAATGCGAGACTTCAAAGCTAAAGGAATACTTTTTTATTTTGTTGGTATGCACTAGAAATTTGTGTTGGCATACATGTTTACACGTGTTCAAATGAAAATTTCTCAGATGACGGTTGCCACAAAATAAAAGAACAATCTGCTGCAAGATCTATTACCATTGATAATCAGAATGAATGCCGATACACTGGATACAGTTGTATAATTATGAAGCTTTGCTTGACAATTTTCAACTATTTAATAAAAAAGGATAGTGACCTCGCCCATTAATGAATAGCAAAACATAGCAAATAACGATCTCCCGAGTTACACAATAGTTAGCATCGAGAACTTCACTGTTACTCAATTTGATTTTTTTTTAGTTATCTCACAAGCTACATGAAAGCAAAAATAGTGCTATCCCATATTACTTAAGCAAACATAGTGTAATCACATATTACTTAAGCAAACTGAAACCTAGTGCTTTCCCATATTACTTAAGCAAACATAGTGCTATCACATATTACTTAAGCAAACCCAGTGCTATCACATATAATTAAAGCAAACAAAGTGATATCCCATGTTACTACCGCAAACATAATGCCTATATAACTTAAGCAAACATTCCCATAATAAAGAGCAACATATTGCTCTCTCATGTTACTACCGCAAACATAGTGGTATCCCGTATTACCTTAGCAAGCATAGTGCTCTCCAAAATTACTTAAGAAAACATAGTTCTTTCCCATAATACTTTATAGATGTTTTAAGCAATACAAAAATGTGATATCCAATATAGGGATAATACACGCAAACATTCGAAAATAACCTAGCACACGGGCTTTAACGTATTTTAAAGTGCTTAGTATTTGGGTCAACAGAAAAGCGTTCATGTGCAACTTACGATATCCAGAAGGAGGAGAAGAGCCAACCGGAAGTGAGGATGGGGAGCAGCCAGAGGCGCCTCTTAAGCGCCACGAGGCACAGGATGGACATGACTCCGGGTGGCTCCGAGCGTTCCGTGGATTCCGGGTTTGTTTCTGGCTCCGTTCTGGAATTATATTGCATTCTGCGTTAAAATATTAGAAAAATGTCGTTAAATGGTTTGTGCAGTTATTGCACACATCTGTAGTTGTTCAAATTATCGAATTGACCAACTTTTCAAACAAGGGTTGAGATAGAAAACGTGAACCTGTTCATTTTTCAGTGAATGATAGTTACTACCACATGTCTGCATAATGTTATAAATAAACTTGGACAAAGAACTTTAGACAAGTAGGAAGGCGGAGGAAACTTGTTTTTGCAACGCTAAATTCGTTATACCAAGGTATACGTGCGCTTCTTTGCTCTGTGTTTCTTCTTTAACTTATTCTCCCTTTTCTTGTACTGCTAATTTTCCCCAAATATATGCAATCTGGTTAAGAATAAGTATAATAAATATTCGAGACGCGTAATGCGAAAATGGGTCTTATTCCATATGCGGCTAGCGTAGCTCCAGAACAGTCTACGCGATCATGGAGATTGGTCAGGAACGACGATCTCCGCTATAAAGTCACGCACAGTTTCGAGGTCTCATAGGATAATTAAGCCCCTGACCAGACTGCACACATGGGCAGGTTGGTCTGGGGCTACGTGGCCGCGAATGGCATAAGACCTATTTTCAAGTGACGCGGGTCATTTTATATGCCACTTCATTCGCTGTAACACTATTGATAACATAAAAAGTATCACAATGACGTCGATTTGAGCGCTGCTTATAGTTCTAGGTATACAATGAAACAAGATAAAAGCCTGTTGTGTGCGACTAAAACCTATCGTCGAGACTGTCGTGTACTGCTCTAATCCCGGTGTTTTTATGTGTTGCTTGGCCTCAGCACATTGATGTCGTTTTGCACCACCAAGTTACTTCATCAGTGGTAGCAGTATACCAAAAACAACAATGACAGATATAATACCATTACTTATCTTGTAGTAGCAGAAGCAACAACAGTAACAGCAGCAGCTCAACATTAAAGAAACAACCGTGTAATGCTTATCATGATTGTTTGGTTTATTTTAAGACATAATTCGTAAAATGTTTTTTTTATCGATTTAAATTGCTCATTAAAGGACCGCAAAGGCGTTGTATACAAATATCAATGGCAAAAAGTTATATTAAAACAGAATGTCATACTATATACTAAGATGAAGAACATGTTGATCAGAGCAAAAAATGAATGTCAAAACCTGTGCGAGTTTCAGTATTTCATCGCCTGTATGCATTTGAAAGCACAGTGAAAAATATCGAAAAAGTTAATATTGTAACAAAATCAGCATCATCATCATCATCATCTTTAACGCCACCATCACTATCAAAAACACCGTTTGACCATCCATGAACATAAATTTGCATATTTCGAAAGCGATATGAACACAAATTATTATTGTTCTAGTAGTGCAAACGCTGTCAACTCTCCACTCCTTACGTGTAATATGTATGCACTCATTTGCAGTTTAACACAAATTATTTGGTCATATAAGAAGTGTCTTATATGCACGTTGAAAAAACGAGTGTTGGCTTAAATATTATCAAAAAAGATATCCAAGACTGACCTGATTACAAGATATAATATCAAAGAAAGAGAAACAACATGTGCAACGTCTCATGGACCAACACGCTAACAACATGTGCAACGTCTCAAGGACCAACACGCTAACAACATGTGCAACGTCTCAAGGACCAACACTTTAACAACGGAAGTGCAACTGACGAAAACAAATCAAATGGCTGGCAATTGTTTCCTAAGGTATGGTAACATTGTCTAAATCAAAACAATTCAAAGATCCTTAATTTAGTAAGGTAATTATTTTTTATTTAACTACATAATAAGAAGTAATTGTTTTGCGCAGAGAAACGAAACACTGCTCAAAAAAGCTTCGTAAAAGAAACGTCTTTCATCTGGAAAAATGTCTCCAGTATTTAATAAGATTGTTTGATTTAAAATACCAAATAATAAACACAAAAATATGATCTATTGATTTGATGTTTTTATGCAGTTTGCTCCGGTCGAATAACCGAATTTCATATTAAAATGATCGAAAATATTTACTTACGTTTGATATCGTTCATGTAAGATATAAGGACTTGAACACGACCCATAATCGAGATTTATTTGAGTGCGGGGTTTTAAAACAACATTTAAGCAATATTTGTGCACATAAAATTATCTTAATTATGGTAAATATATTTTTTTGCACAACAATTAAGTCATTAGCAAACTTACTTGTGGTTAGCTGTTAATTAACCTATATATCCTAACCCATATCCATAGAAGAACTATCGAAAATAAAACATCACTTCGCACAAATGATTTTACATAGCTCTAAACGTTATGTTCTCGAAACAACGCCACACATTTCTAATTATTGTCTTCCTAAAAATAAAACAAACTCATCTTCACGTTTGCACTAAGAGACTGAATATAAATTATTATCAAGATTTACCAAAACTTGCAACCGCTCCAACATCACGCAACCGACACAGGAGCGAATGTTACAATGCAAACAAATTTGAGCACCTTCGCCCGATAGGCAGCTTGAGCAGAAACAGGAGGGCCAAACACCCTTGGTCGCTCACCTGAGAATCGAGGCAGCTGTTCTGGAAAAAACGTGTGTGCTGTCTGTATAATAAATGTGATTTCTGATCCTGCTTTTTATCCGCATTCGTTTTAAATTCGAAGGAGATGCATTATAACACATGTTTTGATAAAGTCGAGGTTTCCATTCATTAAAGAAAAACTGCCCAGCCAATTTTGTAGCCATGTTTTTCAACGGACCAGATCCATTTTCATCGTCGGCCCAGATATCACAAGAACAAATGTCCTGAGCAAGTTTCAAGAAGAAATTAAAAAAGGTGACTTATATAGTGTCCACAAGGTTTCGTTTGAGACATCAACAAATTACGGTCCCGCTCCCTTGAAACTATGTTTTTCACTCGCCTGGAACCATTTCCAAACTCAACCGTGATATCATTAGAACAAAGGATCTAGGTAAGGTTCATAAAGATTGGACAAAACGTGCGACTTCTGGAGAGTTCATAGGGATTCAACATTTCTTGCCCCTGGAAGCCATGTTTTTAACGGATATGAACCATGTTCGATATAGGCCTAGATATAATCAGAATTAATGTTCTGAGTCGGTTTTATGAAGATTGGAAGCAAAATGTAACTTTAAAAATTTCACAAGGTTTCCCAACGGACCAGGAACATTTTCGACCTCGGTCGCGATATAATGAGCCAAAAAACAATCAAAACTGTCCAGCCTTCTGGGTGGCCCTATTTTTGTTAACGTCCGGATTGATTTTGGAAATCGGCTGAGAAATCATGGAGCAAATATTCTGAGCACGTTTCATGACGATTTGACAAACATGTGACTTCTTAAGTGTTCACAAGGTTTAACTTCAGCCACTTAAGGAAAATTGCCCGACCCATTGCAGCCATGTTTTTCAAACAACGAAACCATTTTTTAACCCAGCCGATTTATCATAATATAAAAAGTTCAAACTAGTTTCATGAAGTTCGGAAGAAAAAAAGACTTCTAGAATTTTCACAGTTTTTTAATATGACCTGGTGACCTAGTTTTTGATCCACTCGACCCAGTTTCGAATTCAGCCGATATTTCATTGGGACAAATGTTGTGAACGAGTGTCGTAAAAAATGGGCAAAAAAATGTGGCAAATGTGTTCACAAGATAATGGTTGACGACGTGCGATGGACAACGAACGACGGACAACATGCAAGCCGACATGTTCAACACGAGCCCTTTTCGCTCAAGCGAGCTTAAGCGTGAAAAGGTGAAAAGTTTAACTACCAATACACCACAGTTATGGTTTAGTCACAAGGGATATAAAAGAACATTTTTTTTTTTTTTTTTTTNTTCCCTGTTCACTGGGTCCTAAGTCGTCCGTTAACTTGGCGCAGTATGCAGCCACGGCACGGCTAATTTCCCTCACAGGTACCCATTTATACACCTGGGTGGAGAGGAGCAGATGTGGGATAAATTTCTTGCTCAAGGAAATTCCAGTGGTCAGGGCGGGATTCGAACCCGGGACCTCTCGATCCCTAAGCCAGCGTCCTGCCATTAGACCACTGCTCCCACATCTATAAAGAGTATATATAGATTTTTTACGGGATATTAGATTGCAAGAAGGAAGATTTCTGATCATGCTGGTCGGATGATTAATGATGGTAATATTACTGCCTCGCTTTTTGGCGTTACTGACAGACAACGGGTTTTATTTATGTTATAAGAGTAGGTATAATGAACAAAATGGACTTAAACAATAATGGGCAGGCGTATTCAATTATTTTTCGTTGAAACCCAATTTGTAAATACTCCGTTATCACATTGTATATATCAAGAAGAATCTAGATCGTAGTTGAGCGAATTATGTTACGACCAAAGGTTATGCTGATGATTATAATGCGAACGTTATTGAAATGTTGTTGATCGTGATAATGATAATGACGACGACGATGATGATAGTGATGGTGACTTTGGGATTAACGATCCTGATGCGGAGGCTATGAGGATTATTTCTTCTGTAAGCCTCGTTTTCGCGTGAAAGGAATAACCACACAAACCCATTCTTGTGATAAAAATTGCTTGATGAAAGTTCTTACAAAGGCGATAAAAAGACAACGGCACATAACGTGACATCCCACCAATTATAAACAAACGTTTAATTGATAGAGAACATTGCAAAGTTTATAACATAACGTCTTCAAGTCATTATCTCTCAGTACGTCATGCGTGCCTTGTCTCAATGTTAATGGGATTATACGAGATAAACTAAGTATAGGTAATTCAAATTTCTGAAACTACACTGAAACCTCTAAATATTAACATGGTTCTGATGATAGCCTTCTAACAATACGCTGCAGGATAGCTATAGCTATTCAGCAATGATCATCGTTAAACGAATCAGCAAAATAAACATAATTATTAAAATAATGGTTATGAGCACGATGAGCACTTTTATTGCGCATGGTTTTATCAAATTATAACTAATCGTGCTGATACAAGAATTGATAAGCGTTACCTGTTTGAAGCTAGCAAAGGCATCTGAACATTACGAGAGGTTTCAGCAGTGTTTGGAAAAGTTTCTGCAGTTACATTAACGGTCTTTTTTGCTGCACATTTCGACATTTTTGTCTTTTCAATTTTCAACTGCAATATATTCGATGAGTTTGGTTCCTAGAATGTACACTCACAAATAGATTCTGCGTTAAATGCAGATTGTATCAACACAGCAGACTGAACATGTTTGATCTATAAACAATAGCAAACTTCTAAACAGAATACGTGTTCACTTTAAACACACTACTGAATTGCTACTAAAGTTTCAAAATTAAAACACGATTGGGTACTTCATATCAATTTCGCGAAACTTTAGTGCTGATATAATCCATTGCATACTACAAATGCAGTTTCACGAAACTTAAATGCTGATTTTATCAATTGAAACGCAATTAAAACAAACCGATGCAATAAACATTCATCGACAAATATATGACTGGTGACATTTCTTGCATGACAGTGACAAGACCATATACTGTTATTTAAACAAAAGTCGTAAAGATTACAATGATACGAACAAATAGCTGATTTACATTCACGAAAAATGCGTAAGATGTTGACAAGTGTAGCACAAATATTTTGTCCCAATTTTCAGCATTTTATAACTTGTATACAATTATGTAACCTGTTTTAAAGTGACAACGGTGTCAATTTAAACAAAAATACACAGCATTTAAACAGACGACCTTTTCCAGATCTCGAATTAACTCGTCGTTATGGATTACTATTTAGCGGTATCTGTCCAATCTTAACTAAGCTCACTAAATTTGCAAAACAAATAGACACCACCGTGCAGAAGAGCTCCTGACCAGGCCATACAAACAATTGAAGCCAGTTGTTTATTGCTGCAGTGCAAACGAATCAGCGTTCGAACGACTGTAATAGGCCTCTGTACGATATAATTGCCTCATTAATCCCCGGCATAAAAGTGCCAGTGACTTCTTAATGGATTTGTTGTAAGATGCAACGCTGTGTGTGATATCAATCCTAACACTAGCCCATAGGTATGACCGGAAGAGTTCTGATACCGCTATTGATGCTGAATATGATGAAGATGCTGCTGCTGATGATGATGATGGTGATAAACATTGTGAAGAAAGAAAATGGTTATAACGGTCGCAATCAAGAGATGAGTATGACGATATTGACAACGTGATGTCGTAACGGCTTAAGTGAATCGAGTTGTGTCTATGTAAATAGCACAAATAAATAAGGAGTTTGGTAAAAAAAAAGTATAAATTATTATCATATAAGCATATTAAATAATATAAAATCCTAATTAAAACAACAAAATCAATAACAGTCATTTTTACTACTTCTATATTAAAAAAAATAAAATAATAATAATAATAATAATAATAATAATAATAATAATAATAATAATAATAATAATAATAATAATAATGCCAAACCTTGTATAGTACAACTGATATCCAAGACTGCGTGTATAAGAGAGACTGTGTTTATTCCTTTGTACGCGTTAAAAATGAATACTGTAACCTTTTTGCGGTTTATAAACCAACCGAAAGCATCTCAGGAGAAATATAGAAATATCTTTAACGTTTTTCCTTATTTAAATACTTCGACAAAACGTAAAACAAGGTGAACGACCACTAAAACTAGCATCAATTATTCGTTTTCAGTGAATTCAGCGAAAACAACGCCTAATTAATTCTTCCTCGCCGCAGATAATAAAGTGACACATTACGACTATTAATCGATGTAACGTCTACAGTTTGAATGGGTTTCCTTAAGCTATTTTCAACTGTCGATGATGCAATGCTGAGTTATTCAATAGTTTGTCCCCTCATCTTACATATCGAAGGAACATCAATTTATGAACACATTTACATGTTACTAGATTGATGCAGTCGTTTCGGTTAATCATCATCATCATAACGATAATCACCGTTTTCAAGCTCTGAATCCTGCTTTTCAGATAAAACGTCATTTTCATCGCGTCACCGAATTGTAAAAACGAACCTTGGATCAAAATGCTTTTGACTTTTCATAATTACATCTTACTATATAATTGATATAAAGAGACTACTGGTTTACAGACGCAAATGTGGGTATTACAATAGTTAATAACAGTCAAAAAGGAGGTAATACATTTGAAAAAAATCTAAGACATACTCAATAACATGATGATATTGTTACAGATATCAAGCATGGACTTTCTCTCTGGTTTTGCAGTTAATCACAATCGCGGCGTAACGTTGTTTCACTAACATTGTATCGTTTCTTTCACTAATAAAATTTTAGAGTGCCGTCACCTATACACTGCACAATAAACATTCACATAATGATGAAAGACGGCAAACTTACATCACGGTGTGCACAAAGGAATGAATGAAATACAATGCGTCTCGGAATCGTCGGAAAACAGTGTAAGTACTGGTTCTATGATCAGTAAAATCTCGCAATTTTCATATAAAGAAAATTACTTACTTTACTTCAGGTTATCAACAAAACTGGTTGAATAATGTTTCCGATCCGACTGTGTTTAACTCTGAAGAGATCATGTTAACTCACATAGAACGTACTCACATATTAACCAAATCATCGTTAGGCCTTTTCATTTATCGAAATCATGTGAAATGAAACGGTCAGAAACTGAAGAATAAACCCATCTCGGCGACAAATCTCGCATGTTAGTGAAGTCAAAGCCGGTGTTGTGTTTTATGACATTTTCTCTAAATAATTAGCATTAATTTATGTTCTGCCCATTAGTTTACGAGTGCGATGTGGTATTTATATTGTTCACGGGAAATAAAGATTTGACTGACGTGACAATATTTTGTAATTAAGATATCATTTTAACTAATTGTTAGTGGAAAATTAAGAAACGTACAGCTTATTCATTAAATTCCAACGACCATGCATGTACAATTGAGCGGGAAAAACGTGCACACATTCTGACATAATGAATGACTGGGGTCTTACGATAAAACCCAAATTTGATAGATACAATACGAGCAGATACAAGTAAAAAAATGTATGTTAAGTGTATAAAATAACAATAATAGTTTGGACATATTTTGATACTGAACGCAACTGGTAACATTAAACGACGACTGTGCCGTTCATTTAGAAGTTTTCGAATGGCTTATGACTAACATTTTACATAAAAGCAACATGTTTCGGCCGAACAATGGCTGTATTATTTAAAATTGATAATGCTTTTTTTAACGAAACTGTGATGCGTTTTGGTAAATTTTCAATGGGAATGCCCGGTATATTCAGGCGGAAGATTCGCCATTGCCCCCCCCCCCCCCCCCCNCTTTAGCAGGGTTTAAAGGGTGCGAAATAGGACATTTATTATAATATAACACGATACAATATGTTCGCAGAAGCATGTACCAAATTTGTGAAAATGCCAGTATTATTCTGCACCAATCACATCATATACGTCACGTTATGTGTTAAGATTGTGAAAGGCAATGAATGAAATCCTGTACTGTAACATCGTAGTGAAATTGAGCCAAAGCGATGCTGTTTTATTGACGTACCAAATTTATGCAAATAGATTCATTTCCTTTCTTTAGAATAATTTGCGACTTAATTGTATTATATTTTTAGGTTAATGTACAAGTGTTCAAGTTAAAAAAATATATAATAAAAACTGCTACACAATAATTTCGTGGTAACCCATGCAAATTGAATTGCGTTTCGTAACATCCCGTCCATAATCTGATATCCGTGACTAAGGTATAGTGCACGTGTCGCGATATTGTGTAAAATTTTGAATTAAATGTTATTGATATCCTTCAATCCACGATTATTTAACAGCTGAAAAAAACGTGTACCGAAGAATGTCATACGTTGAAAGAAACCAAGTCTGGACAATGAAAACAATCACTATCGTGATTATAACATGACAACAAAGTGAACGAACCACAAATAAAACATTCCAGACCGGTGACACCGAAAAATACCTCAACATTGCAAAGACAACATAATTTATAGCGGAGTCAATCATCTCATAATAAAAGCGCACTAGCCTATATATTCGAAACCAACCATAAAACACGTAATTGTAAGGGAATTGAAAAGCTAACACAAAGCAAATAAACAGTTGGACTGTGGTGTAGACCCATTTAACCGATGATTAAAAGTATTCATTAATTAAGCTCCAATGTCGCATCAAAGCCCGGTGGAATCTAGTAGGTGTGTAATAATGGCCCAGAAAACGAGGTTGTAAAAGGAAAGTTAACACCTTTTGCCAAGTTAATTATAGACTAATAATACAGATACCCAGGTACGTTTAAGTGAACACAGCAATTAACTTGTCCACCCATTTAAGAATTAAGATGAGAAGTCCGTCAACAAGTTGTCCGCTATTTTAAATATATATGTAAAGGATTTAAATACTCGTAGAAGGCATCACTATATTACTGAAGGCATCACTATATTACTCTATACATTAAAGGGACTGTAAACCACGAATGACGAAAAAAATAAAGTTCTAAAATACCGTATTTTTTACAATTATTAGTTTATATTGATTAAAATATCACGACTGGTATATAACATAACTTGAAAAAAGTTTTTATTTTTATTTTCACTTTTTTTTTTCTTTTTTTTTACTGGTTATGTATACCAGGTAACTACCAGTTAACAATAAATAACGCAAGTAGATTGATCATCATCGTCACGTGGTAAACCCAGGAATGCAAATTTTGAATGCGTAGTGAATTGTATATATTATATATATATATAATGATCAATCTATTTGCGATATTTTTAGTGTGTATATCGTTCTGTCACCTATTTTCGCGGTGTACTTTTGATTTCACATCGCGAAATTTTATTACCGAATATACTGAAAATATGAACTTTTTTTCAAGTAATGTAATATACCAGTCGTGATATTTTAATCAATATAAACAAATAATTGTAAAAAATACGGTATTTTAGAACTTTTCTTTTTTCGTCATTCGTGGTTTACAGTCCCTTTAATTCATAAGTTGAGCATCGCTCTGGGAAAACCGGATTTAATGCATGTGCGTAAAGGGTCGTCCCAGATTAGCCTCTGTAATCCGTATAGGCTAATAAGGGACGACACTTTCCGCCTAGACTGAATTTTCGTTGAGAAAAGACTTTATTTAATTAATAAAAGTGGAAAATGTTCTTCCTTATTAGCCTGTGCTGACACACGATATGTAAAATATATTCAATATACGAGACTTATACTAAAGACATCGACAATAACAGAAAATAAGAATAAGGATAAAGGCCTAAAGGCGCTTATCTGAGACCCCAATGAATTTAAATGTTCAGAAGAGGTAGTGTTTATAAGATTTCACAATAGAATATAAAACTGCCCCAACACCTGGCTTCAATGTTTTTAAACAACAAACAATCGTTATAAAACTCAGTCCAGATATTTGTATATGAGCAAGTTTCACGATGAGTGGGTAAAAATATGTGACATCTTGGGTGTTCTTGGGTGTTCAGATGGTTTTACTGAAGCCACATAAGGAAATCTGCCCCGCCTCTGGGTGGCCATGTTTGTTAATAGACAGGAACCATATTTTGACGCAAAATAACCAACCTTCAAAGTTATCTAAATCATCATTGGGACAGATGGTCTGACAAAGATTAGATTTGGCAATATATGTAACATCTAGAATGGTAAAAGCAATGTCTATAATTTAATTCAGATACCAAGTTTGTTTTTTTACCCCACGTAATCCAGTTTCGAACCTAGCAGAGATATGAAAGGAAAAGGTATTAGGCAATAAATGTGGTCTTTAAGAATATTCACACGCCAAATTTAGACGAGAGGCGATCACAAAATGAAACCATAAGCATAGTGTGGTCAGGGGGGAAAAAAACAACAACAACAGAAAAGGATCGAAGTTGAGAAAAAAAACAGTGCCAACAAAGTTAGTGTAAATTTTAGAATGCTGTGAATGCTGCACACCGTTGCCATCTACTTTTATCTTATCCATGTCTACAAATGCTTGTCAAACACACAGATATGGCGGGAGATAGTGGGAGACTGCAGCGGCTCTGGAATGATTATGGCTGCAATCTTGCATACGGTATACAATTATTTTTTTCAAAAGTAGGACATCGACCAGCGCAGTCTGTTTTACGGACAACTGCATCAGAAGGAAAAAAAATCAAAAAATAAAGTAGCACACATTTAAAAGGACGATTCAATATTAAATATGTTCGGTGTTGATCTGTTCAAGATGAAGGATCTAAGACATTGATGAGTAGATTTGTAGCGAATAATTGTAAATATAAACATAGTAGAAAAATGACTTGGTATTTAAACAAATATGCATATTATTACATGATTGCATTTTTCAAATTATCAAGTTATATTGATATAAATAAAACCGATTCTATAATCTATATAATATTTTAACATTCCCATTATTTTAAATGCGTATTTTAGATACATTTGAACATAAAAAATGTGTCATTTAATTCCTTTTGCAAATAAAGCGAATGCAAAATACTACTTAACCTTATTAATCACAACAATACAAAAAACTCACGTGCGAGTGATATATGATCCACACTTGCACCTCGAAGCTTGACCATTCACTGTATACCGTAACCTACTGTTAAACGTGATCAAAGTATTTAAATGAGCCCAACGACCAAGAATGAACGAAAGGGAAAGCCACTTAAGTACAGGTGACAATATACTATCCCAGGTGACAGACAATATACTATCGTTAATAGTTTCTGGCGATACATTAATGACACGTTCGCGTCATAAACCTGTAACAGGCCTAATTTGGAGACTCTACACTGAACAGGATCCATGTCGTGCCCATCATAGACAGGTTTTGATTGGTTAAGACAACAAAAGACGGACAATAGAATATTTTGATCAGGAGCATTTCCAGCTGACTTGTGGTCTGTGGTAACGCAGCGAGCACATGAACGAGCCCATGTTTCAACATAAACTGTTCAGGGAATTAATCTGATGCGGTTTTCACCTGGAACTGTGTGTCACTTGGTCGTAAGTGAAACGTGATGTCTTCTGTATTCCTCTTGCACAATCTTATGGTACGCGTCCGTTATAGACAGTCTTCAAGGGGCAAAAGGAGACATTTCTGTCACACACAATAATATAAATATGTAAAATATAAAATATTATAGACCTGGTGTGGCTTATAAACATCCAAAGTGTTTCTAACATCTAAGAGCATTATAATAGCTAAATTAACATGAAACAATTGTATATTAGTACATCAACCCGTCGTCTGATGAGTATTAGTTTCAACCGCTGTGCAATATAAATAAAACTGCCGCCGACCACATAATGATAACGTCATCACTTCGAACCTTCCTCGAGGCCATTTGTTCTCATCCATCAGGTCGTCACTCTATCATCGTATCAATCAATCCGCCCACAAAATCATTAAACTAATACACTGATCTGTGTGATATTTCGTGTTTTGTTTTAATGTTCCCTTTGAAGAAGATACACATATAGTAATGCGGTTTGATTGCTTTTTAACAATACTGATAATTGTTTTATCATTGCTTTCCATTATTTTTCAAAGAGATTTTAACTGATTTTTCCCAGATAGTCAAATAGGTTTCAACGTGAAATTTTAAAATAATGAATAACATGCATGTTACATGGATTGCTCTTGTATGTCATAAGTTCGTAAGGTTAGTTGAAATAGATTAACTATTTAATTTTTGCCGATTGTGAAACTTGAAAACTGTCTCTAAGACATCTATTAATTTATACTCGCATTCATTTCAATCAGCCACCGACACGCGATTTCTGTGTATAACACTAATTAAAACTGATAGTATACTAAATCTGCATTAACCAACTTGAAAAGACTGTTATAGCGTTATTAATTAGAAAACACGTCGGCCAGTAGGATTTATTGTGCCGAAGAAAAGCTTTTCAGACGAAGTTAACACGTGACGTTGTTTATACACGTTTATGTAAATTAACTAGTAAAATGCAATCGTTTATAGTGCTATAGGATATAATCACATACATTTATCCACATATACATTATCAGCCGTTTATCCACATATACATCATCAGACGTTTGCATCTGCGTTTGACTGGATTGCAATACACAACGTAGCACCACATTTTGGGATTGGCGTCTTCACAACTTCGGTGTTCAAAACAAAAAAAGCGTTGATCATTTTTATGAACACCAACATGCGGTGCAACGCTGCACCATACAACAGGTGTCCTCGTCTCACTGGGCAAAACTGGGCAAATAACTTGACTTGCGTACTGCCCCATAACGTGCGAACATTTACATAATTATGTCAGTCGTGTCGTTTTATCATAATTGCAACAGGTGACTGCTGATATCTCGTTTATAGCGCACCAATTTTGGCTTATAGAGTGACAAAGCGTATTTACAAAAAATCGCAACGACTGACATAAAGAAATTTACTCTTAACTTAATAAAGCGCCCCTTTCTAACAAAAATCACCAACTTTTTGAACTGATGCGCGACAGTTCAAGCCAATAAATTTCCACTAAATTCGTTTATGTTAATTTCTACTTTCTAAAACGAATATGAGTGATAAGCGCTACTGAGTTTGAAAAATATAATACGAACTTATGATATTTATTCCTTTAATAACCATCTAGAAAGAGTCGGTATTCACACAACTTCATAGAAAATCCTTTTAATTGTAGCTAAACTGTGCTTTGCGAAATATTATGTTTGTTGAAATAAGGTTACACTTTGAAACATCTGAACACTTTATACTAGCTTACATTAATTAGATTGGATTTTCTTTAGATTGATAGCATACCATGCCGTAAAAGGTCGACGAATAAAGACACTCGCTTAATAATTGACGTATTAGCTCAAACAACGAATTTAAATTTTCCAATAAGAACATAAGAACACGAACTAGCCAATGACTGTGTTAGATGATTTAAATAAATACTTCACAGTTCCCTGTGATACTTTGAGAAAACGGGCCCCAGGCCACTGACACCTACCTGTTGTCTCTGCTGCAGACGACAGGAAGCACGTGATCCGGCTGAACTTCTGAACTCGGCAGTGATAGAGCAACGATCATTGAAATTGCGTCCGCAACCCAAAATCTCCTTTACACGAGCTTACATAAGAATACGCCTTACAGAAAACTCAGCGTCGCGATATTCAATCAACAAACCGACGTGTGTATTCACTCAATATTTTAAGTCAAGTAGTCCGAAAAACGCGCAGCTGCATGGGCGTTACATTCCGTTTGATTTTTCAACTAATCGAATTCCAATCCTCCGATATAACATGCCGTCAATTGTTTCCAAAGAGCGCTTACTTCTATTGTTTAAATTAATTAACACAGAATTCACACAGCAATAAGTATCGTCATGAATGAACACTTCATTATCGCGATATAATTATGAGCGAACCTATTGGGCTGCGGTCTTTCATCCTCAAAGCGATACAATAACACGTGCGTTATTAGCATAACATTTGAAGACACTATTGTGACAACGCACTCACAATAAAAGGAATTAGCATTCCAAATTGGTAAATATTTTCACGCCTTTCCAGACCTGATTAAATAAGGAAGAAAAGTGCAGGAGCGGTTAAAAGATTGACCGTGTCAGAAACGTTAACACAAATCAAAGATTCTCACTACTTTGAAAATGATGTTGAAGGATTTGTTTTATAAAACGTCAAGTTAGTCGTGTCAAGAAGAATGTCAAACTTGCTAAAAGCATTCATGGTATTTTACAGCATATTGGGCGAAAGAACATCTACAGGAACACGTTCAGGCCATACACAAAAACAAACGTTTTGGTGGGAGTATGACGGAAAGTCGTAGAGTATTTAATTTCAACAAAGTTTCCATTTACAACATTAACTGCTGGCTAACAAAAAAACAAAAACAATCATATACATCGAAACTGATTCTTACTAGTTCAGACATTTTCGTTCGAATACGCCCTTCTACATTTGGTTCGGAGGGTTTAACTTGTGGTTATGATACAAATTGTTTTACTGAAAAAAATCATTGCCGTCCCGAACATAACCTCCGGGTGGTCTCTGGAAAACCGGGTCTTATGCATGTGCGTAAAGTTGTTCGCACAGGCTAATCAGGGACGACAATTTCCGCCTAGACTTGATTTTTGTTTAAGAGAGACTTCCTTTAAACGAAAAATTCCTTTAAATTTTATTATTATGCGTGCGTTAAGTATCGTACCAGATTAGCCCGTGCAGTCCGCTTAGCCTAAACAGGGACGAAACTTTCCGCTTCCATGGTATTGTTCGTTTAAAGGAAGTCTCTTCTAATAAAAAATCCAGTCTTAGCGGAAAGTAAACGCACAGGCCAATCTGGGACGACACTTTACGCACATGTATTAGGCCCCGTTTTCACAGAGCGCGAAACATATGTTTGTTTACTGATAATCATCAATCGGAATGGGAACAATAATATAGCGTTGGTAACGCTTTTCATCGATTATTTAAAAAAAAAAAAACAGCGTTAAACTACCTTTTAAAGTCCAAGGCCAGTGTGATGTAATGGTGGCGCGTTAGCTTTTGATTATTTATGTTCCAGGATTTTTTTTAATATGTTTACTTATTTTTTTAACTATTTTAAATATCACATTTTCGTTAGTCAGTGCATTTAATGACATTTTCAAAAATACGAAAATCTGTGAACAAGTTCCTTTTAGCCGAGGCAGCTGCCTCATAGTGTCTCTGAACGGCTTCGACGCTGCCACCCTAGTTAAATTACATGAAAGTAAGAGGCATACGACTTAATGACGCTACATTGCATTAAGCGACAATTCTAACAGCCTTGTAACCAAACTAGAGTGATCTCCCTTGTGCGGGTGCGTATTTTGAAGTTTATGAGGGGACAGGGGATATATTTTTGACCAAATTTCGAGTTCCGAAAGGCCGCAAACAGTTAAATCCATTTCATCAAAACAGAAAGTGACACAAAAAAGCCTTTTTGTGCCAGTGTCATAACATAGGAAACATACATTGAAAATACAACCAAAGACAAGGCTGGCTTCTTCACTTGCGAAACTATTGCCCTTGATCTTTCCCCCCACCCACCTCATTTTTAATAAAAAATTAGAAATTTGACCCATTTCAAGGCATGCACAGTACATTCAAACAGAATGCAATCCTAGTTTTGGCTACATTACTCATTAATGTGCTGTGCTTATTTACCTAGAAAAGTGTCTCCTATACGTTTAGATTTTTCACAATTTACCTACAAAGTTCTGTTCTGTTTCTGCAGCGTGAAAAATTGACTTCCGCCAAAAGTGAAAACCTCCTTTTTGAAGATTCAAAATTTCCTTGCTAGGGAGCTGTCATTAGTTTCAATGTTTTTTTTCCAAAACTTTGAGACATTCTTTCTAAAACCTAACAAAAGATATACATCTTATAAATAACAAATTGACTTTTAAAGACCATAGGTTACCCCTACCCTAAAGATATGTAATTTTCACAGGACCCCCCTTTCACTGCTATATCCCTGCCACCTTGAGATCCTTCCGCGCCTTAGGCTGCATTATATGTGGACCCGGAGTTTGTTCCAGCACTCCTTACTAATTAACCTACTAGACTCACGAAAGTAGGGACACATTTTAAATATAGCTGCAATTTCCAACTATTTTGCTGTTACTGAAAGATTTTCAATTTTGATGTGGTCTTGGGATGTTGGGGGAAGCCTGAGTAACCGCAGGAAACCCCACCTGTGCGGTATGGTGACCACCGAACAAACTCACAATGTTACCGGGAACTGGAATTCAACCCGGGTCACCTTGGTGAGAAGCGCGTGTACCAACCATTGCGCTTACGGAGAGCCGAGTGATCTCCCTGTCACGGACAAACACACACACATATAACCGTGCAGACAACTATGAACAGAGAACAAAACATCGACATAAGAATAGCTTCCCTTTATACAAAAAAAAAATCTACGGATAAAGTTAGGATCAATATAATCGATGTAATATCAACCGCAATTTTGACTGACAGATAAACGAAGGTCACTACCATACATTTCTTTGTTTGGCATCCTGCTGATCCAACGATAAAAACCTGCTGAAATCAGACGAGCTCATTAGCAAATAGTAGTTAAACATAGACAACCGGCTGTTGTATCAAACACATAAGATTAATACTTTCTATAATGCTTCTGTATGAAGAAAATTGTAAACCAGTCACTTTAATCAGTTGTATGTTCCTTTGTCATGATCCTTTTAGATGTTTGTTTTGAAAATAATAGTTTAAATAATTTATTTTAATCTTCATAATCGTTCATCTAACTGAAGGGATATGTGGCGATGATGACGATGACGTTTATGATGACGAAAACAACGAAGAAGAATATGATTGTGTCAATCACGTTTATTGCGACAATAATAATAAAAAAAGCTGATAATGACTAGTATCGCGCTGATGATGAGTGTGAACATGTCGATGACTATGATGGTGGGTACAGTTATAGCGGAAATGATTGTCGGAAACACATTTATTTTCTAATCAATAATATGTCATGTTATTTTCTATTCAATTATATTTCATGTGTGTCTGTCTAAAAGGCAAAATGTGTGATATGTGTAGGTGTTAGCAAATATTGTTTGAATGTTTTACTTGTTATAGACCTATATGTGTTTGTTATTTTAAGAAGGCCACATTGTAAAAAAGTATTGATTCATCTGCATAATATGTATAATGTGTCATTGTCTTTATGTGTAACCTTCTGTAAATAAAGCTTTTATTATTATTATTATTATTATTATTATTGTCGAGACGACTTTCCTGTTGAACAGGACATGAATTTAATGAAATGTGCATTATACATGATGGTGTTCATCTGACTTCTTACGTGGAAGATATGATTCGTAGAAGTGAAACAGACAAAATACACGTATGCCCTCAACAAATAAGAGAGAATGACAGTTTAGCCTTTGATCTATTCAATTTAGTTGCCACATGTAAAGCCAGTATATGATATCTACTTTTGATGTAAGTTTTTATTCGTATCCATTCGTCTGTTGTTAAAACAATTTCTACTATTTACAAATAAACTTTAATGCAACGAACACATATTATGCTGCTGTCTTATAAAGACCATCTCATTTTAAGTCCGTTTTTATGGAAAACCAAGAATTTTACATCTAAGGAAAGACAACGCATCCTAGCTAAAGATCGAACCCGGGACCTCCCAGTCTCAAGGCGGCAGCCATTTCAACCACATCATTACGACCTCTGATACCGTTATATCAATTAAAGCAAACTCATTCCGACCCAGATCTGAAAATACTATAGCGGTAGTTCATCAGGGTCCGTAACTACACAAAGCCCCTTAGTGACAACAGTATAAAAGTACATTCCATAAATTGTAGTGTTCAATGTTAATGATTTTATTCTATCAAACAATCAAAAATTGAAACATTGGATTACAAAGGGAAAAAATGATTTTTTTAAAATGTAACTTATGTTAGAAAATGATATTAGATTTTTTGTGGTTAATGATCCAGTACACAAAAAAAGAAAAAAAGCAATTTAGTGGCATTTTGTTTATAGTTTTCAATACATATTAAACCGCTTTCTACGATTAAACATGTCACGGTGCGCCTTTAAAGATATTAACTTAAGTATCTGTTTTCAAAAGCTTCTGAAATTGAATATGACTTCATAATACCAACCGGGCTTCTGATTAACGATTCACGTCACCTTCATTCCCTTATAGTAAGGTCAATATATGAAACAAAATCTATTAACCTCCAAAAAATTGCTACAAAAGTATTTTAACTGATCCTGGTAGGGCTGGAGGTCCTTTATAACATAACAAAAGTTTACCAAAATCGGACCTCCGGAAAGTTTTTTTTCTCAAGATGGCCGCCAAGATGGCCACCAAATCCTACTTATGATAATAACTATGTAAGTATCCACTCAAAACTGATGATTTTGGTGTCTACACCTAGGTTTCAGGGGGCAAAGAACACAATAAGTTAATTTAAAATAATGTTAGTCTATAACGCAACATAGAAATTCAATATTGCGTCAAAATGGCCGCCAAGATGGCCACCAAAACACACTTATGATAATATCGATGTAAGTATCCACTCAAATTTGATGATTTTATAGTCTAAACCTAGGTTTCAGGGGGGCAAAGAACTCAATACGATAATTAAAAATTGTGTTAGTCTATTACGCGACATAGAAATTCAACATGGCGTCCAAATGGCCGCCAAGATGGTCGCAAAAACTTACGTATGATAATAACTATGTAAGTATCCACTCAAATTTGATGATTTTGGCGTCTATACCTAGGTTTCAGGGGGCCAAAAACACACTACGATATTTAAAAATTATGTTAGTCTATTACCCAACATAAACATTGAACATGGCGTCCAAATGGCCACCAAGATGGCCGCCAAAACCTACCAATGATAATAACTATGTAAGTATCCGCTCAAATTTGATGATTTTGGTGTCTTTACCTAGGTTTCAGGGGGGCAAGAACACAACACGTTATTAAAAATAATGTTAGTCTATTACGAGACATACACATAGAATATGACGTCCAAATTACCGCAAACACAAAGACCACACGTTCATAGCTACTGATGATTGAGGAAGTGAGCCATTGTAAGGTCCAATATGTTTTTCAACATCGCACTACCAAGCGACAAATATTGTAGTGTAATTTGACTCAACATACATGGGTCTAGACCTTAAACCTGGTTTTAGTCGGCTGAAGAGGCTCAGAAGCCTAATTGAGAAAGCATTTCAAAGTAATCCTCTAAAACCAGTAGTAGTTGTCTGAAAAACATTGTTATGATGTTGGGGTGTTTTCAAACACTAATGAAATTTTTGGGGACCATAGGATCCCTCATGGAAGCCACCGGTCTCAGAAACATACTTAATACTGTATATAGGGCAAATGCAATTGTGCACATTATGCCAGGGAAAGCTGTCCAGAGGGCTTTGCGGGCCATTGTCTTGTTGACAAGTGCCTACACAGCCAGCTGATGGCCGAAATGACACAGGAAGATCCCGAGTGTAACATACTGCTGGATCAAGCCGATGAATAAAACTTCCCTTCTTAAGGGCGAGACGACGCTAGCAGATGCTTCATGTTCTGAGATTTTGATCAAACTCGAGACGAATACAGAGCAGAAGAAACATGAACTTTTCCAGACTTCAAAGACAAGTCAATTATGGATTAATGAACAACGCATGGTTAGCATGGCAAGGATGTTGAACAAGGCGGATCGTTCTGGGTGTTGACTGATGCATTTGCATGCAGTGTCTGATTGTCTGTCCGTCTTTGCTGCAGCTGGGCACTTCAATTATCTTACTATCTGCAGCAAATGAGCAACCTAGAGGAAACGCAACAGATATTTATCGAAAGTTGATGGTTTTCACGTTGTTCAAAGGAGCAATCAGTGCTGGGCCGGGCTAAGCAGCGATCTTGTCACTGAGCAAACATGGATTTGGTCTCTAAAGAGCACAGGTGGTCAGACTTGCATCAGTGAGATGATCGAGGAAATGCAAAACTTTCGGACCCTTTCTGCACCTGTAACATCCGAATACAACAGTGCAATGCAGGAGTTCACAGACCTGACCTTCACCACATGTCCACAGCACAAAGACTCAATTGAGGCGCGCATCAAAAGAGATCCTTCTGATCTCGAGAAAATGCAGACACAGATTACAGCTTGCTCATCCTACACAGCCGATCCTACTACTTGGTAACAAGATCCTAAGAAATATCAAAGGAAAGTCGGACTTTGCTTATACATTCAAGAGAAAAGACATAGCCCAAACTCTTGAAAAAAAAACTCCGCTGTTAAGATTGCTTCTGACCGTGCTATTGATCATGCTCTTCTGTTCCACCGTGTCCTGGAAGTGTCAAAATATGGAGATATACTGTCGTATGAACTGAGCCCTATCCTCCTGTCATCTTTGAAGCCAAGAACATACTTCGTAAAGCAGACCAGCCACAAATCGCTCAGGCAATTAGAGATCATGTTACAGCCGCATCACGTGAGGCTGTGATAAACTGTATGCCTGAAACAGATCATTACGTGTTTGATGGTGGCTCCTTGCTCCATCGTTTACCAAGGAAAAATGGTGACACATATAACTCAATAGCGGAGTCTTATGCAGATTTCACTGTATAAGGACAAGCGACGGTGGTGTTTGTTGGTAACAAAGACGGTCCTTCTATCAAAGACAACACGCACAAGAGGCGAGGAAAAAACGTGAACCCTTTTGTGAGTTTCATCAAAGAAACAGAATGTTCATGCAAAAAGGAAGACGTTTTGTCTCGTGACAAAACAAAGCAGGCAAGGTTGCTCAGCTCTGACTAAAAAGGGATGTTATGCCGTTCTGTCACCAGGGGATGCAGACGTTGATATTGTTAAAGCAACAGTGGAACGATCCCATCATAGCACCACAACGTTGGTGTGTGAGGATACAAATTAACTCATCTTACTCCTGCATTACTCCGAGAGAGTAAGACCATCTACTTCCGCTCTGACGTAAACAAACAGTCAAAGGAACACAAACTGTATAATAATAACTCTTATTATTAGTCTTAAAAGAACTTTTAGTAAACAAAGTAGGCAATGAGTTGCTCTTTGTTCATGATTACTCCGGCTGTGATTCAAGTTCAAGGACTTTCGGCATCGGAAAAAAATCAATATTACGGATAATAATAAAACCTGTCCCTATCATGAAGTCATGTGCTAGTTCCTTCCTTCTTGCAAACAAGTCTCAAGAGGAAATATCGAATCTTGACACTGCTTGATGGTTAATCTGTTTGGTGGAAAGCCCAATGGTTCCTTAGAATTACTGCGCCATAACATTTTCACAAAGTAAACGGCTACTGCCAAAACATTCGTCACTCCTGATCAACTTCCACCAACATCGCATGCAACGGTATTCCATAGCCAACGCGTATGTTATCAAAATATGGTATCAATGGGGATGGCACATAATATGAAACCAACAAAATGGGGAAGGAAACAGGACAACGACCAGTTAATTCCAATAATGACCCAAAACAATGCTACACCTGAAGAACTATTGAAACTGTTCTGTAGGATGTAAATCCTCTCTATGCAGCTGCAGACGCTATGGACTCCACTGCACTGCTGTATGTGGCCCTTGCCAAACTGAAAACTGATAATTAAAAAAAAATCTTAAGAGGTTGGTACTGAGGAGGAGGACGACGACATCGGCAATTTAACGCTCTGAGAAAAATGCTATGGGCAAAGGTGATTGTATATCAGGTTATAGTGGACAGCTGAATGTCAAAAATTAGATTTTATGATTATTCAACTTCTTATTGATATCAACAATTCAATCCAAGTGTTCCTTGTCTCCGAAACTATGGTTTTTGACATAACAATCATTACGTTTCAGTCAAAAGTTATGGACGTGTTGTCCTTCGTATTGTGTCGGTGGCAATTTTGGACGCAATGTTGGATTTCGGTGGAATTTAATAAACTTACACTATGTCTGATGATCTTAATGTGTTTTTTGCCCTCTAAAACCTAGGTTATAGAAACCAAAGTGATCAAATGTGAGTGGATACTTACATAGTTATGATCATAAATAGGTTTTGGCGGCTATCTTGGCGGAGATTTGGAAAAAAAAAACTACTTAACGGAAGTCCGATTTGAGTAAACTTTTGATATGTTATAAAGCTCCTTCTACCCTGCTAGGATCAGTAAAATTACCTTGTGTAGCAATTTTTGGGGTGTCAAATTGTGTATATTGACCCTACTACTATAGGCATGTCATGTAAGTTGTGTATAAGTGTCACAGGGCGTTACAAAAGCCAATTATATATATCTATAAAGTCTGCGGATCCGTGTTCTACGCTATGGAGGCTGGGGGCTTCGTTAATCCATAATCAGCTTCATCGTCGTGATAAAACAGTTGGGAGTTGACTAGTCAACAGAAACTGTTGTGTTTATTAACGGAATGGAGTAGGCTGAGGCAGGGTTGTCCTACACGAGCAATGTGTTCCGTTTGTAGACTAATTTATTAAATACAAGTCTCTGAGAACACACTGCTTTTTAACGGAAACAACATTTGGTTCGGAACGTTTTCATGTAACTGTTTTGAGCATTTAATTAAGAGAAGGTACTAAGAGAACGTAACATACAAATAAATATACATGTCATAAACATAATACATGTATATGAGCCTCGTTCTGGGAAAACTGGGCTTAATGCATGTGCATAAAGAGTCGTCGCAGGTTAGCCTGTGCAATCCGTTTAAATAGATGACTCACTATATTTCTTTTCGTGTATGTCAATAATGTGTTTTTGCTAATTATGCAAATCACTAAATATGCTGCAAACATAATCGTAAATATACTGCATGGTGTGCACATTTTCAGTTTTTGCAATTAAGGCTGTTAAATTACTTCTTCTTTGTCATGTCAGTAGAATATCGTTAAACTACTCTGTAATGGGAATGTGTAGGATAGACCAAGATGTAGATTCAATAGAGCCTCGTTCTGGGAAAACTGGGCTTAATGCATGTGCGAAAAGTGTCGTCCCAGATAAGCATGTGCATTCCGAACAGGCTAATTCGGGACGACATTTTCCGGTTTTATTGAATTTTTCCTTTACAGGGAAAATCCAGTTTATACGAGAATGTCGTCCCTGATTAGCATGTGCGGACTGCACAGGCTAATCTGGGACTACAATTTACGCTAATACATTGAGCATAGTTTTTCAAGAACGAGACTCATCGATATACGTAAAAACCATGACACCGACGAGCAATCGTACTAATCGAGTTTAGTGCACATTAGTAATAACATGTTCATACTCGGTTTGCAACATTGTTATAAAATAGCAATAATCAAACCATTTCCTCATTTCGTAAGTATACGGATTGGCTTAATGAGTATTCATATCCTACGGGGCTCATCTGCGCGTCACCTTCGTGTGAATTAAACGTGTATCTATCATGTATTCAATTCAACGAATATTTGCGCAAGTAAATCTTGTTGCACTCAAGCATCCTGTTACAACTGGAAATGTTCACCCATCGTGCGCAGGGTTTACAGCAGTGATGCTTTAAATGTCGCGTGAAATGTCCATGGCAAAATAAAACAATCTGTATATGGACAAAATATATAGCATAACCCTTTGCATGCTGGGAAATTTGTCGTCTGCTAAAATGTTGTCTGCTGAATTTCTAAAATTAGCATTTTCTTCGTTTTTTTTTCAAAGAACACTATCAGAATAGCAAACAGTTTGGATCCTGATGAGACGCCACGTTCTGTGGCGTCTCATCTGGATCCAAACTGTTTGCAAAGGCCTTCAAAATTCGGTTCCAGCACTCAAAGAGTTAATGTTACGTGCAATGTTGTTGTAAAGTGTCAGCATAGTTATGATAAGTTATTATGGAGTAGCATACGAAACATGGTGATTTACCTCACAAGACCAAAGGTGGACTATATATGAACTGATGATGTATCGACATAATGTAACGTTTTATAATATAATTAGCGTCTTATACATTGATATACTGGCCACACAACTGGCAATCCTGCCGAATGTGATATGGACATATATGTTCACAACTATTAAATGTCGAATTGGTCGATATCCACCTAAACGTAAGAGTTGGCAAAAAAATACATGGGCAAAACAGCATTCACACACAATTATCGTCTGCTTGCCAACAATAAAACCGACCTTTATAATTCACAGTGAATGACTTGTGCACATAGCACAGATAAGGACCTATGCACATATTCCAACCTCAGCATAGCAAACTAAATAATAAAATACCACTCTCATTAGTTGCAGTTTGCACTGGGGAAATTGTACGTGAATGTCAGAAAAAAATAGTTGACAATTGCGCGAATACGTTTGTTGTATAAATCATCCAAGCCTGCATGTACATGGTGTAGAAAACATATTGTAATACTGATATATAGCCATGTGGCTATGCTCTTTGTTTGGCGCAAAAACACGTGTTCGTTACAAGATGTTTTCTTCGAAAACCGATTAAAAGTTAGTTTTTAGAATACAATTTTACAAGAGTCACTTGTACTGTTAAAATGTTCGTTGACTCTGTAACTATGGAGACTCTTAAAAGTAAACGCAGATGCCTCAAGTGGACCAGACAACCTCTAAACACAAGACACCTGGCCATTTTAACGAAATGTCTTCAGTAAAATCATATAGTTAATTGTTTTTCCATGTGTATAAATATTAACATTGGGACGGATTACGTTATAAATTTTCTTTAAATTTTATAATGTTATTTGCGTTAGCAAATGATCTGTAGACATTGCTGTCAACTGACCCTTGTTGGCTATTTAAAGATAATAACGCCTTTGCACTTCGAGTCGGCTTTCCGGTTAGTGGTTGGTATACGCGCTTCATACATGGGCGACCCGGGTTCAATCCCAGTTCCCGTAAGCATGTGAGTTTGGTTTTTGGTCACCATAGCGGACAAATGGGGTTTCCTACGGGTACTCCGGCTTCCCCCACAACACAAGACCGCATCAAAAAAAAAAACAAAAAAAAAAAAAAAACTAAATAGCTGGAAATTGCAGCTAAACAAATAAAAATTGAGTCTAATAAGTTAAGTAGGTAGGAGGGCTGTGACACACTCCGGGTCAACACATAATGCAGCCTCAGGCGCGGAAGGACCTCATAAACACGCGCTTCACTTCGATTCTGACGAGTTACCAAATCAATCCCCAGTATGGGGCAACTTGTTTTTAATGGTTATCTTGTCGATAGTATCTTCGTCCGGGAACAAAAGATTGCATGAAACATACAGTTCCGTGGGATAAAGTGACATCAGACGATGATTTCACTTAATGCTGACGTCACTGCATTGAATGAAATGAACCACGACATCTTAACTTTTTAGAAATAAAGATATAAATGATATCCGGTTTAGAATTAAAATGTGTGCATATTTGTTGCGAAAAAGTGTTCATTTTAAAGGCATAAATTAAAGGTTGTATTTGAAACAATTGGGTGAGTAGGTCGGGTTATCCAAAACAAACCATTTATTTTAAGAATGGCCTAAAACACAAAATCAAACAAGTGAATTGTAAGTAATTTTCAACGGTCTGCCATTTATTTTAAATGGATTTTCAATGGAAGACCTGCTCACTCGTAGTCATAAATATGATACTGACACGTACTATCATGTTATATTTATTTCGTTCACTAAAACTACTTCTACAGTTCATTGTACAACCACTTCCAATGCTACTTATACAGCTCCTGTTGCTGCTAATGCTGCTGCTATTACTACTACTTCTTATTCTACTCTGCTTCTTCTGCTACTGCTACTGCTGCTGCTACGGCTACTCCTTCCACCACCACGACCACCACCACCACCATCACCACCACAACCGCCACTACTACTTCTACGTCGTGTCAGTCGCAATATCTAAAGTCTGCATGCATTGTTCGAGTGAACTCGACCAACTACAACATCAGACACTCTGGAACATAAATCAGTAGATCTAAGAAGTCTTACCTTGAGCCATCCAACAACACATTGCAGTCAAATTTATCCAAATGTTCGTCTTTCTCCATGTCGAATTGAACTTGTAATCCGAATTATAGTCCAACACGTTCCGTAACTGTGAAAGTTGTTTTTGCAACCACTAATTAACTCTCTTTTAATAAACAACGAACTTAAACATATGCATGTAAACTATTTGACCACACGTCCACAGTAGTGACTAGATAGAGACACGGTTGTAATTGATGGTACACTGTGTTTACATTATTTGAACACATCAGAGATCAAGTTTACTTTTCACAGCGTCAGACACGCTGTGTATTTATTGGCAAGCAGCTTAAGTACGAGAAATTTGATTGGTTCCAATATTGGATTATTTTCTAAATATAGAACTTCTGTTTTTATGTGAGATATTGGGTTTTCCAAAAATAAGTAGGTCACCAACAACATGTCGCAATATAATTTCACATGACGCATTAAAAATGAAGCAAGCAAAAGAAGTAAGCGATTCTTAACCGATTCCAGGAAAGAGCATTACTTTTTTTCTTTGTTGATGGTTTTTCGGCAAGCTGTATAACCCCGGTTTTTTAACAATAATAAATAGATCATAATTTTATTGAAAGAATTAATGGCCTATTCTCGGCATGTGTCGCAAACATTTGCAAATCATAGGGACGCTGGACATAAATCATATCATAAATTATATATTTTGCACATGTAAGTGACTTAACGTTAGATGTAATATTATGCAATAAATTAAATACAACGGCGTATAAAAGGCAAAGCGTGATACAAGCTAAGCATTTTCTAGTTGTTTTTTATTTGACTAATTAAAATTTACCATTTTCAACTCTCACGTTTACAATTCATGTTGAATATCTTTTTTCGGTCTCGTCCCGATTGTTCCACATTTAGAAATCCAAAACACCGATCGCGTAGGCGTGATTTTTTCGTACTAAGAATATAATATATTAGGGAAATACTATTGATCGATTTACTAATAAGCATGTTTTTTGCACGATCTCTAGATAAATCTACTTATTACCATGGCAAGCAATATTAAAAATGGGCAGCGCTGTGGGAAAACCGGGCTTCATGCATGTGCGTTAAGTGTCGCTCAGATAGCATGTGCAGTCCGCAGAGGATATCTTGTCTCAACAAAAATCCAGTCTTATGGGATATTTTCGTTCCTGATTAGCCTGTGCGGATTACACATTAGGCCGGTTTTCCCAGAATGCGGCTTAAACATTATTTCAATTTATTATTTAAGACAATTTCTCCTTGAAGTTTGATATCATATCATTATAAACGATTCTTGTTCAAATGTTTTGATACAGAAATGTCCTTATACACGCACACATTAGTACTTATTTCTACAAATGTTTGCGCCAAGAAGTTCGAGGTGTTGGTTTGGTAAGATCCCGGTTAAGTAAGGTCTTTGGACAGAGCTTTTGGCCTCTCCGATTTTGTATCCCACTCTGAGTAATGAGGATTGAAATAAATGTCCCCGTCCTTGTCAGGGGATAAGACAATAATAATAACACAATCTGACACAATCCTTGCTTCATCAATCTCATTAAAAAAAATCGATCTGGGACGAAACTTTACGCACATACATTAAAACCCCTTTTCTCAGAGCGCGTCTCATATTAATTATTGTCTCATAGATAGAATTATACACGCGTGTCATCACTACAATCAGTGAACGACCGATTTCTGTTTCTAGGAAAGTGAAACTACCGATAACATGTGATTCTCCGTATGTTATGCATAGTATGTACTTTCCGGCGCTGTTGCGAGAAACTCTTATTGCGTTGCTTAACAGTAAAAAGACGTACGATTTTCACCGCCGATAGTACAGGTAGCAGCTTTATTTCTCGTGGGAAAAAAAACATGTATTTTTAACCCACGTTGGTTGACAAGTGGCTTTCTGTGAAAAAGTAGGTCAAAAGTAATGAAAAGTATATAACAGGATGGTTATGATGACATAAAGCGTTCAACTGAGTACAAGCAGAGCTGAAGATCCTACAACATAAATACATACATTGTGACAGCTATAATAATGAGGGTATCAGCAGACATTATTCGGAGCGATTCTTTTTAAACATGGGTTTAAAATATGTATGTGCCATGAGATATATAATACTTAGGATATCGGAGAAGCGGTCATTGGGTTAGATTCATACAAGGGCTGTTCTGGAAATGCAGAAGCAGGGAATTGTTTAACACTGTATGTCAATTAGTCAATTCAAGCAACAGAATGCATAAGAAAGTGCAAAATGTACGTATGCGGCATTAGTTTGCTAAACCATTGATATACATTATGGGGACTGTGGTTTAATTTTGTTTTTATTTGAATTCACAAACAATTTGATGGTTACATAACTATAAAAGATTGGATGAAAATAAATAGAGTTTTATATTAAACTTAGAAACAAGTGGCAGTTTCTTGACTGATACTTGCTGGTCCTTGCTAACGTCATACTTCAATTAAAATCTTATTTACGTAGATACAAGCTGGGCAAGTTTAGTGGTGATTAGATAAACAATCAAGTCTCTATTCTAATTAATGTCCATTTCAGCATATTTTTTCACAAGAATTTGGCAATAACTCTAGTGGATCTAGTGGATGGACTTGGCTAATTAATGATTATCTCTCTGGGTATAGACAGACAGTGCAATATTGGGTTTCTTACAGAAATATCTTAATTCAACGGAAATACATAAGTAACAGCCTTATTTTTTGTTTTGTGCGTTATTTATTGTAGTGTGGTGTGTTAATGTGGTGATATTGATTAACACTGTGCAAACACCGTCATCATTGATCATGTCCAGCCAGCTTAAAATAATGTCCATGTTTGCAACACAAGGCAATTACTGTGGTGAGTCAAGTCCGATCTAAAATTTCGCGTCCATTTAACTATTTACTTAGGTTGTTGACACATTGTGCTCAATAGGAGTGGATAGGATCAATATATAGTCCCTAGCTTCAATAATGTTCATGTTTGCATATTTTTGTCACAAACAGATGACAAAAGCTCTGTTGTTTGATGGTGCACAATTTTGACCTTACCTATAATCTTAATGTATACAAATTGTGGAATTGTGGACGACTTGCATTTATTAATATCAGATTATTGTTGACTGTAAAAATAAAATGCTTAAAAATTGTCATATCTTTATTTTACAGCTCGACATCATAAAAAGTAGGGATTTTAGAGCTGTTTTAAGAAAGAGTATGGGTAATAGGGCTTATGTTTAAAACTAGGGCCCGCTTGACCACAAGGCCAAGTCACAAGACTATTACTTAATGACGAAATTCGGTGCCAACAGACATGGAAAACGGAAATATTACTGTGCATATTTGCATGTTTGCTTTACCAATTATGAATCAGAATTGTGATTAAAATATGATACTTAAAGTACCGGTATATAGACTTTGGTTTGTCATTCCGGTCAATTCCCTAAGAAAAAGAAATACAATTACAAATTCAGTGGTTTTTAATGAATTTCATATTGTTAAAGCAATAATGCTTCGGCAACTGATGCCATGAAACATACCTGTAATAACAGTATGGCTGACACACTTTCGTGATATGCGCATATTGAACGCACAATACTTACAATCTTGATACAATGTCGGAATATGCGCCTTCCAACTTGATACTTGACCAACTATCGACTTCTGCGCATATAATCTTAATGCTTGTCCAACTGTCGGAAGATGCGCCTAATGGTTCTCTTTTAAACACAAGTTTGACAACTGTCAAAAAATGCGACTATTTACTGAATTCACAAACAGAACATCAGGAATATGCATACGGTAACTGAATGCGTAAAACACCGTCGGCATATGCGTCTATTAATTTAATGATTGACCCAATATCTGAATATGCGCCTAATGGACCCCTATTAACTGAATGTTTGACCGACTTTCGAGATAATCGTCTATAAAATTCAACTGTTGTAATATGCGTTTATTAAATGAAAACTGAATACACCCGCAGTCGGAATATGCAACTATTTACTTGACGCACTGTCAGAGTATGTGGCTTGTAACCATTGTGGGCTGTATTTCTTTAAAGGTTTTAAACAACTCTTTTTAAAGGTTTTAAACAACTCTTTATCCAAATACTCGTTCAGCACACAGAAATATGAACAAGCTACATTCTTCAACGCATATTTTGTTTATTATTGAAATGATAAGGACACATCAATTGCATCATATACGAAATCACATTATGAAGTTTCAGTTCTGATGCACAGAAAATACTCAATGTACTCCGAAAGTATGCCAAATGATTACTGTCTAGTGCAGCTGACACTGACGTTTCCCCTGTCTATGACAAATACCACTATGTCATTAACCACTGTGTTCCCGGCTTTTGTAGAATTAGCATTTATGAATAATATATGTACTTATGCAGCCCCCTGCTTTTATAGACTTAGAATGTATGTGTAATACATGCACTTACGTAGTCCCCTGCTTTTATAGACTTAGAATGTATGTGTAATGCATGTACTTATTTAGTTCCCGGCATTTTAATACAAAGCGTTTCATGTATAATGTATGAACTTGTCCCATTAATTGAACTATTGCCAAGAATTTGTAATAAGTATATGAAAAAATGTACATTTTGGAAAATAATATAAAGTAAAACTGACACATTTGCTCTACAACTATAGTCAGTGAGGAGTTTCATTACAGCTTCTATAACGTGTGTATTACACTGGCTGGAAAAGTAACAATTAATTTATGATTTATTTTAAAAGAATGACACCCATGAAAACCCATAACACGAAAAAGTTGAGTTAACCAGTGGATACTTATCAATTCAGGATTGGGTTTGCCAATTCTTGGTGTATATTGCAGTGGTAAACACAAGCAAAACAGGCTGTGTAAAAAATAATTTACTGTATTATGATCCAATTTTGTACACACGTACAACATCAATATGAGAAAAACGAGATAAATACACGAAACTGATACAAAATACGTAAGGCGATTTCTTTAAGATCACATCTTAATCACATGGAAGAATAGTTTTATAAGCAAGGTTGCTTTAACATATCGGATGTTGAAAATATGTAAACTAAAGACATACAACCTATACATCTTCTATCATAAAGTAAGGCACTCATCCGAATTAGATATACATGTATAGTATTTGAGTCTAACACTTCAGTAAACGAGTACTTCACGAAAATAACCTTGAATAATCATATTAAAATAACAACAACTACACACGGCTATTTTAAACTGTGGATCTTCCAAATTAGTTTGATAAACGACATTATTATTATGGAGATAACTGGTATGGAAGTAGATTTGAAGTGTATTTAAGAAACAGATTTTGGGGCTTTTAATACAATACTTTTTAGATAAAAACAATTTATAACAAGGGACAAAATTGTCACAAAACCAGGTTTTCAATGCTGAATGTTTAAAAACGCACGAAGTGACCCCATGACCTAGTTTTTCACCCGGCATGACCCATATTCAAACTTGACCTAGACATCATCTAGATACAACTTCTGACCAAGTTTGATGAAGATCAGATGAAAAAAAACTTGAAAAAGAGAGCGGACACAAGCTTGTTCCGACCGCCCGCCAGCCAGCCCGCCTTAGCCCGCCCGCATTCGCCAATCTAATAACCAGTTTTTTCCTTCCAAAAACCTGGCTAAAAACATAACTCAGATCTCAGTAGATATCACATGTGTAACAGATGCATTCATTCAAAACACAATTGATATAACATATGAAGTCGGTACTCTTTCTTACATCGCACTGTTTTCTTCGTGAGGTAAGACCATGTAAAAGCCACCACATCAACATTCTCGTTTTAGAGAATTGTGTCGCAGCGAATATGAGATCTTTAAAACAATAAAACACGTCAACACTAATTGTCATGGATGTGCAGTTATTCCTAAAAAAAAAAAAAATTTAATGAGCCTCGCTCTGGAAAAACGAGGTTTCATGCGATTGCGTAAAGTGTCATCCGAGATTAGCCTGTCTAGTTCCGCACATGCTAATCAGGGACAACACTTTCCGCTTTATTTATGGTATTTTTGTTTACAGAAAGATTATTCTTATCGAAAAGCATGTCTATGCAGAAAGTGTCGTCCATATGCGGACTGCACAGGCTAATCCGGGACGGTACTTTACGCACATGCGTTAGGCCCAGTTTTCCTAGAACGAGACTCAATTAGATGATTAGACAGGGAAGCTACTCTTTCTCGAAAACTAAATTTCCATCGTTAGATGTCCGCCACTTAAGTGCCGTTCAGTCGTTTGTCAGTTATATTCCGGAAATGTACGTACGTTTCCATATTTATTTATTGAATTGAGAAACGCCATCAGACTTTCATACCAAATTGTGTTGTCATTTAATATTTAGCCACTTTGTTTACTGTTTTTGCGCTTTATATGTTGGAAGAGTAAACAATATTATACATAACTAAATTAAAAGTGTAGTGGCGAGAACACATATTGATGGATCAACGTATTTAATAAAGCAATTNCAAGGTTTCGCACCCTGAACGACAATGTCGTCTGAATCCAGCAATATACGGTCCCGACCCCGAATGCGAAAAAAGCGCCAATGTAGTGGGGTATCCTTTGAACTTCAGTCTGCAAAATTGGCAAAAGCTTGTAAATACAATTGAGCCTCGCTCTGTGAGAAGGTGGTTTAATGCATGTTCCTAAAGTGAACGATATTTATTACTTAAATTAAGAATCGGCTACAGATTTCAAAGGAATAATAAATATATCGTATAAGAACACTCTACACTATTTTCTTGTCAATTAGAAAACGGCTAACGTTACATCACAAATATAATCGCTTCAGCCAACTTCCTCCTTGATAGAACCATCATTTACAATTAGTGACGACAAGCTCGTCGGATTCACAACATAATGGAGATGTATTTTTTAACATTATTATCAACAATAAGTTAACTCATATATCATGTATACTAATTATGATCTACGCGTTGCTTTAAGCAATGTGACAAGGGAAACAACTGTGAATTTGCCGGGTCAAAAAGCCATTGTCTAAATATAGATTTCCAGCCTTCCTGTACCTGAAAGTTAGCCACCATGCTGAGTCCAAACGCCGAGGCGAAACCGAGAACAAGGCCAGCCAAGTTGACCTTGAAGCAGCGGTCCGTGACCTTTACCTGTTTACACAGGAAGTACTTCTTCAGGTAGAGGTAGCGAAGAATCACGTTCATGGCCACTGAAACGAGAAAAATATCATTCGTAAATAAATATGTCGCAGTAATACAAGCATGTTTATCAATAAAATAATTTACGCGGACGCACACCAGTCATAAAAGTATGTCTATCTATAAAATAATGTACGCACAAAGTCAAACAAGTATGTCGATCTATAAAATGAATTACACAAACCATCCTATAGTGAAACAGTATGTGTCTTTGAAACAATGCTTATTAATAATAGAAATAACAATAGAAAATATTAATTATAGCGAAATATAAACGTTATTTATAATACATTTCAAGGGAGGAAATAGCAATATCAAATGAACTCGCAATGTTACAACATCACGGTGCCTGGGTGGTTTTCCGCAATACATACAATTGGAAGTTTATGTACTCTCATAAGATATAGTTTATACAATGGGATAGGGTGGGCCAAACAATTAGACAAACTTGACTGACATCACCGAAGATTATGTAAATCACGTTGGAAATATAAACATGAACGTACTCTATTAAGCAATTATACAAGTAAATAATTATTATACTGGTAGTCTAGGTAAATAAACTGGAACCCATCATTTGCTTGAAGTTCTTTAAAATTCTATGCACTTGAGCTCGAATGGTGTCATGGTTAGATCCAGTGTATAGTGTATTTGACTAAAACAATAAATCAGACCGAAACTGGATCGAATTTGCGACCCCTGGACTTCAAGGTGGACACCACAGCCTTATGAGATGAACCCTGCTGTGTGTATCATAGATGATTTACACCACATCCATATGAGATGACCCCTGCTGTGTGTATCATAGATGATTTACACCACAGCCATATGAGATGCACCATGCTGTGTGTTTCATAGATGATTTACACCACAGCCATATGAGATGAACCCTGCTGTGTGTATCGTAGATGATTTACACCACAGCCATATGAGATGAACCCTTCTGTGTGTATCATAGATGATTTACACCACAGCCATATGGGATGAACCCTGCTGTGTGTGTCATAAATGATTTACACAACAGCCATATGAGATGAACCCTGCTGTGGTTATCATGGATGATTGGTTGTTTAACAAACACACTATTAGTCCTATACATATTTATACACAGCGTGTTCTATCTAAACAGAAGTAAAAAGCCACTAATGGTCTTCAAAAACTATCACATGAAGATAATGTACGGATGCATTCGAATCGGTGGTTTTCAATGCCGTTTTGATTAACTACGGAAAATGCTGAATATCTATATTGATAATAATAATAAAAAAAATCTATTTCACGTGTTTGTTGGAAAACTCACAAGAGATTTGTCACAGACGGAATAGAAGTCCCCAAGAAAAAACTTTAATAATAAGCATAACTCATCTTCCCCATAGGGCCCTTTTTCTACATACCAGTTTTATCACCTAGCTAAAGTGTTTTTTTTATTTATCGCAGGATACAGATTCTGATGGACACTCGGACCGCGGATAAACCTTTAGTCCCCGTCGGTTACACGTACACAGTTGCATAAAATCGTATCTTTAATAGTATCTTGAAAAAAAAACACATAACCAAAAGTGAACTTCTTGAACGCTTATGAGTTTTAACGTTACGAAAGAAGACGCGGTAGTTTTGTGCACCCTATCTAAATTGCTACTGCGGTTAAGCAATTGAAACATATATCATTTATAAGTGATGAGATCGTGAAATCTTCGATATTCCAATTCCAGAATCATTTCTTTATGACCGCGGACACCGATCGACGAGATAACCTAATACCTAAACGTCGTAAAACACAAGGCATCTGTAATTTTAAATACCATCAGGACATCATCTGCTTTCTACATGTAAGCGGCATATTGGCGGTTAGAGAAAAATATACACTACAGAGCAATTTCAATTTAACGTGGCATTTATATAACATTCTACACTTCTTTTATTAAGAATTGTTATCAATAAGACCTATAGTTGTATATCTGACGTGCGGCCAAAAAACGCAACATTCTCGGAGTTTGATCTGAACTAAACACGTGATATACAAACTTGATGGTGGAAAATATTGAAGATGCCATTGATTAATATGATTTACATTTGTTGAATCGTCTGCATAACGTGCACTGACGCATGATTGTATAAGAGTTGCGCGTGTAGTTACGCATGATTGCATACAAAGTGCGCGTGTAATTACGCATAATTGTATACAAAGTTCGCGTGTACTTACGCATGATTGCATACCAAATGCGGGTGTAATTAGGCATGCTTGCATACAAAGTTCGTGTGAACTTACGCATAATTGCATACAAAATGCGCGGATAATTACGAATCATTGCATACAAAGTACACGTTTTCTTTCGCATGATTTGCATCTTAAGTGCATATGTACTTACGCATAACGGCACCAATGTTGACCATCTGACCAAAGACACAGCGTTCCGGGGCCTCAATGGCCGTGTGGCTGATGTAGGGGAAGTTAGCCTCCGTGTGGTTGTAGGACACCGCGATACCGTACCTGAAAATGGAACCAAACCTAGTTTGTTTTAACTGCTTAGTACCGCTGTAAAATCAACTTGCGCTCAAAAATACGCTCGGGCATTAATAAAATCTCAGTTCGACATATTCTATTCAAGACGTTTGTTTGACCAATCAGTGTCTTGCTTTCATGGTTGTTGAAGGGAATAAGCAGGAATACCCGAGTTCTCGAGATGCGGTGCCGTGCCTCAATATTTCTTAATTATCTTTAATACATCCCATAAAGCAATTCATTCCACTGATACAAGACTAAACGGTTTGAATTATGAACAAGAATGACTTCCGCCCCGTGTATTTTGTCGACATTCAACACCGTAAATCTCATCTTGATAGATCATGAAATGTATATATAATTCTGAATTAATTTCTAAACCAAAGATAAGGGAAGTTTTTTGAAGATCGCGTTTCCTTGATTCTATATTATTCAAAAGAATGTATTTCGTCGTTGGCACCATCGAAAACACATCTCTATTGCGCAATCATCACCGTCATCAGCATCAGCATCACCAACCCCATAATCAATATCACCACCACAACCCAAGCATGTGGAATTGTAAAACGTGTTCAGTCGCGCATACAATTACATTTCTCGTATCTGTATTTTAAGCGCAACAGAAATGACGTATTCAAAGTGACAGCCTGTTTCGTGAAATGTCGCATCAAAAAGCAATACACAAAGTGCCGACACTTTCCGCCTTTATGGTATTTTTTGTTTCAATAAAGTCAAAATCAAGTTTGGGTGGAAAATGTCGTCCCTTATATGCCTGTGCAGACTGCGCAGGCTAATCTGTGACGACACTTTACGCTGATGCATTAAGCCTCTTTTTTTTCACAGAGAGATGCTCATTTCCAATATTGTTTGCTGCATTTTATACATAAACAGGCGCACTTGATCATTCGCTTGTCTTCTTAAACATTCTGACAGTAAATTAACATGCTCAAGAGAATTCCATCCATTATTTTCCACGCTCCATCGAGAGATTGCGTACATTATTTTAATTGGCTTATCAACAGAACTGAGCGGCGCTCAATGAATGCCACCTGTAAATCAGTAGGCGAACATTGATGCTGACCTACCAGGACGAAAAAAAGACAGAAAAATACAAAAGGCGAGACCTTATAGCTAGAGGAATACTCTTTTATTATGTAGGTATGCACGAGTATACACTTGTTTTTATTAACCTTTCTCAGATGACGCGTGCCACAAAATGCATTGACAGTCTGCTGCAAGGTCGTATTATCCTTCATCCTCAAATTGAATGCCGATAAAATGGAAAAGTTGTGTATGGAGCTTTGCTTGACGATTTTCAACTATTTAACAAAACAAGTGACCTCGCCCATCAATGAATAGCAAAACATAGCAAAAAGCGATCTCACGAGTTACACAATAGCTTACATCGAGAACTTCCCTGTTACTCAATTGATTTTTTTTTTAGTTATCTCACAAGCTATATAAAAGCAAACATAGTGCTATCCCATATTACTTAAGCAAACATAGTGCAATCACATATTACTTAAGCAAACTGAAACCTAGTGCAATCCCATAATACTCAAGCAAACATAGTGCTATCACATATTACTTAAGCAAACCCAGTGCTATCCCATATAACTTACGCAAACAGAGTGATATCCCATGTTACTACCGCAAACATAGTGCCAATATTACGCAAACATTCCCATAATACATAAGCAACATATTGCTCTCCCATGTTACTACCGCAAACATAGTCGTATCCCATATTACCTAAGCAATCATAGTGCTCTCCCATTTTACTTAAGAACACATAGTACTATCCCATAATAATTAGAGCGAAGCCCTCTTAAAGCAACACATAGTGATATTCATAGTGATGATGTTTTTAAGGAATACAAACACTATGATTTCCACTACAGAGATTATAGACGCAAACACCCAAAATAACCTAGCACAAAGGCTTTAATATATTTTAACGTATTACGTATTTGGGTCAACATAATATCGTGCACGTGCAACTTACGATATCCAGAAGGAGGAGAAGAGCCAACCGGAAGTGAGGATGGGGAGCAACCAGAGGCGCCGCTTAAGCATCACGAGGCACAGTATTGACATGACTCCGGGCGGCTCCGAGCGTTCCGTGGATTCCTGGTTTGTTTCTGGCTCCGTCCTGGAACTATATTGAATTATGCGTGAAAAATCTCGTAATGTCGTAAAATGTTATGTTCAGTTTGTGGCAGACATAGGTAGTTGTTCAAAATATCGAATTGACCAACTTTTCAAACAAGGTTTGAGATAGAAAATGTTAACCTGATTATTTTTCAGTAATATGTTAATTACTAGCACATGGCTTAATAATGTAATCAATAAACTGTGTTTTGGAACGTTCAATCCGTTTAACGAATGTATACGTGCGCTACTTTGCACCGCCTGTGTTTCTTCTTTAACTTACTACATTTTTCTTTTACCGCTTATTTTTCCCTAAGATATGCAATCTGGTATTGAGTAAGTCTAATAAATTCAACGTTCCAGACGCGAATTTAGTGCTACATTTAAGCCGCGGCATGCGAAAAGTGGTCTTATTGCATATGTGGCCAGCGTAGCTCCAGAACAGCCGGCGCAATCGCGGAGTGTGGTCAGGAACGACGATCTCCGCTATAAAGTCATATTTTAGTATCGATGTTCATTGCTCACTAAACAACAATTTGAAGTAACAATGGTTCGACATAAAACCGCAAGGACTTTATATACTAAGATCGCGTACATGTTGATAGGAACAAAAAATACATGCCAAAACCCGTGTGAGCTTCAGTATTTCGACTCCTGAATGTATTTGGAAAAAAAAGGCGACAAAGGTAACATTGTGACAAAATCAGCATCATCATCATCTGCTTCTTTAACGCAATCACCACTAACAATAACACCGTTTGACCAGCCACGAACATACAATTGCATATTTCGAAAGCGATAAGAACACACTAATTATTTTCCTGGCAGTGCAAAATGCTGTCAACTCTGCAATTCTTCTGTCTAATGTGAACTGATTTGCAGTTTAACACAAATTGTGTTGTCATATAATTATAATTGTTTAATATGCACCTTTACAAAGCGAGTGTTTGCTTAAATATTATCAAAAGCAAAGATATCCAAGACTGACCTGATAACAAGATATAATATCAAAGAAACAGAAACAACATGTGAAACGTATCAAGGACCAACACGCTTACAACGTTTTACTGACGAAAATAAAGTTTCTTGGAATTGTTTACTAAGATAACGTTACACTGTCTTAATAAAAAAAAATCAATGAGCCTTAAATGTGGCGTGTTCTGAGAAAACTGGGCAAAATGCTTGTGCGTAAATTGTCTTCCCAGATTAGCCTGTGCAATCCGCACAGGCTAATCCGGGACGACAATTTCCGCCTAAACTAGATTTTCGCTAAGAAGAGACATCATTTAAACCAAAAATTCCACAAAAGCGGAAATTGTCGTCCCTGATTAGCCTGTGCGGACTGCACAGGCTAATCTGTGATGACAATCTACGCACAAGCATTTTGCCCTTCTCAGAACACGCCACAATTTAGTAATGTTAGTATTTTTATGTAACTACATAATGAGCAGTAATCGTTGAGCACAGAGAAACGAAACACTTGTCAAATAAGCTTTGTAAAAGAAACGTCTTTCATCTGGAAAAAAATGCCCCAAGTATTTAATCAGTTTGGTCGATTGAAAATACCCAAAAATTATAACAAAATCATAATCTATTGATTGCGTCTTTTTTATGCAGTTTGCTCCGGCCAAACAACCGAAGTTCGCATTAAAATGATCGAAAATATTCACTAATGTTTGATGTAAGATATAAGGACTTGAATACGACCCATAACCGAGATTTATTGAGTGCGGAGCTTCAAAACAGCATTTTAGCAATGTTTGTGCTCATAAAACTATCGTAATTACGGTAAATGTAATGTTTTGCACAATAATTAATCATTAGAAAACTTACTTGCGGTTAGCTGTTGATTGACCTATATCCTAACCCATATCCATAGAAGAACTATCGAAAATGAGACAACACTTCTTTCAACTGATTATACACAGTTCTACTCTTCATGTTCTCAAAATAAATAAACAACTTTCGTATAATTGTCTAGCTAAAGATAAAACTTACTCACCCTTCACGTTTGCACTGAGAGACTGAATATAAATTATTATCAAGATTTACCAAACTTGCAACGCTCAGCCATAACGCAAACGACAGAAGAGCGAATGTTGCAAAGCAAACAAATATGAGCACCTTCGCGCGATAAGCAGCTTGAGAAGAAAAAGGAGAGCCAAACAACCTTGGTCGCTCACCTGAGAATCGAAGCAACTGTTCTAAAAAAAAAGAATGTGTTATGTCTGTATAATAAATGTGGCTTCTGGACATGCTTTTTACCCGCAACCGTGTTTGAACTCGGCTGAGATAGCATAAGAACAAATGTGTTGATTTCAAGAAGAAATTTAAAAAAGGTGACTCTACAGTGTTCACAAGGTTTCGTTTTTGACACACACGAAACACTGTCCCGCCCCCTGGCAACCATGCTTTTAACTCGCCCGGAACCATTTCCAAACTCAACCGAGATATCATTACAACAAAGGTTCTGGGTAAGGTGCATAAAGATAGGATAAAACGTGCGACTTCTCGAGGGTTCATATGGATTCAACATTTCTTTCCCCTGGAAGCCATGTTTTTCAAAGGATAGGAACCATTTTCGAAATTAGCCTAGATATAATCAAAATAAATGTTCTGGGCAGGTTTTATGAAGATTGGAAGCAACAAGTAAATTATAGAATTTCACAAGTTTTTTCAGCGGACCAGGAGCATTTTCGAACTCGGTCGCGATATAATGAGCACAAACAATGTTAGAACAAGTGTGATGAAGATTGGAAATATAATGTGAATTCTATAGCATTCGCGATGATTCACATTATAAATACAATGAAAACTGCCCAGCCTTCTGGGTGGCCCTATTCTGTGTAACGTCCGGATTGATCGTGGAAGTCGGCTGAGAAATAATGGAGCAAATGTTCTGAGCACGTTTCATGACGATTTGACAAACATGTGACTTCTTAAGTGTTCACAAGGTTTAACTTCAGCCACATAAATCAACCAACGAAACCATTTTTGAACCCAGCCTATAAATCATTCCATAAAAAAGTTCAAACTAGTTTCATGAAGATCGGAAGAAAAAAGACTTCTAGAATTTTCACAGTTTTTTATATGACCTGGTGACTTAGTTTTTGATCCACTCGACCCAGTTTCGGAATTCAGCCGATATTTCATTGGGACAAATGTTCTGAACGAGTTTCCTGTAGATTGGGCAAACAATGTGGCAAATGTGTTCACAAGATAATGGTTGACGACGTGCGATATGGACGACGAACGACAGACATCGTACAATCACACAAGCTCAACACGAGCCCTTTGCGCTCAAGCGAGCTTAAACGTGAAAAGGTGAAAAGTTTAACTATCAATACAGCACAGTTATGGTTTAAACTCAAGGGATATAAAAGAACATCTATAACGAGTATATATAGATTTTTAACGAGATGTTAGATTGAAAGAAGGAAGATTTGTGGTCATGCTGGCCAGATGATTAATGACGGTTATATTGCTGCCTCGCTTTTTGGCGTGACTGACAGAAAACGGGTTTTATTTATTTTATAAGAGTCGATACAAAATGAACGAAATGGACTTGTACAATGGTGGGCAGGCGTATTCAATTATCTTTCGTTGAAACCCAATTTGTAATTACTCCGTTATCACATTGTTTATATCAAGAAGAATCTAAATCGTAATTGAGTGAATTATTTTACGACCAAAGGGTTATGCTGATGATTATAATGTGAACGTTATTGAAATCTTATTGATCGTGATAATGATAATGACGACGTGCTGATAAGAAAATTGATAAGCGTTACCTGTTGGAAGCTAGCAACGGCATCTAAACATTACGTGAGTTTACAGCAATGTTTGGAAAAGTGTTTGCAGTAACGTTAACGGACGTCTTTGCTGCACATTTTGTTTTTTTTCAATTTTCAACTACAATATTTTCAATGAGTTTGGTACCTAGAACTTATATAAATATTGACGTACAGTTGAACGTACACTCACAAATAGAGTCTTCGTTAAATGCATTTTGTATCAACACAGCAGACTGAACATGTTTGATTTATAAATAATAGCAAACTTCTAAAAAGAATACTAGTACACTTTAAATACACTACTGAATTGCTACTAAAGTTTCAAAATTAAAACACGATTGGGTACTTCATATCAATTTCGCGAAACTTTATTGCTGGTATAATCCATTGCGTACTTCAAATGCAGTTTCATGCAACTTGAATGCTGATTTTATCAATTGAAACGCAATTAAAACAGCATTTTATAACTTGCGTAAAAATATGAAATCTATTACAAAGTGACAACCGTGTCGATTTAAACAAAAATAAACAGCATTAACACAGACGATATTTTCCAGATCTCAAATAAACTCGTGGTAATGGATTACGATTTAGCAATATCCATCCAATCTTAACTAAATTTGCAAAACAATTAGACACCACCGTGCAGAAGAGCCCCTGATTCCACTATACAAACAATGGAAGCCAGTTGTTTATTGTTGCACTGCAAATGAATAAGAGTTCGAAGGGCTTAATTGGTCTCTGTAAGATATAATTGCCTCATAAAACCCCCGGTATAAATGTGCCATTGACTTCTTAATGGAGTTGTTGTAAGATGCATCGCTGTTTGTGATAATTAATCCCAACACTTGTCCATGGGTATGACCGGAAGAGATCTGATACCGCCACTGATGCTGAAGATGCGGATGATGATGCAGCTGCTGATGATGATAATGATGATGGTGATTAACATTGTGAATACAGATAATGGTAATTACGGTCGATATCAATGATGAGTATGACGATATTAACAACGTGATGTCATAACGGCTTCCGTGAATCGAATTTTGCACATGCATATATCACGCAAACATAAGTAGTTTTGTAAAAAATAAGTATAAATATTATCATATGAACATTTTAAATAATATAAAATCCCTATTTAAACGACACAATTAACAAAAGTTATTATCCCCACGCTTTTTGAAAAAAAGGTTGGGATATTGTGGTTATCTCCGCCGTCCGTCCGTCCGTCCGTCTGTCCGTCTGTCCGTCTGATACTGGAACTCTCTTGTTACAATACGGTCAATATCAACCATGCATGGCCCCATTCCCAACCCTGGGGCGCCCCGCCCACATAGGCCACACCCACCCAAAATTGCCTTTTACTATAATTTCTTCTTTTCTACACGGATTCTCTTCAAATTGATACTGAACTTCTCTTATGACAATACGGTCAATCTCAACTATGCATGAACCCATTGCCAACCCTGGTGCGCCCCCCCCCCCCCCTCCCCACCCCCCCCCCCCC
>VMBQ01003983.1:0-19580 GCA_007657795.1 Dreissena rostriformis
AAATGTAGAACACAAGTCTAAAGCTAGTTTCACCTGTGAATACTTCCAAATAATGACAGACAGTCGGACAAAGGCCATGCATATAATCCATTGTCGGTACCTTATTTTAAAAGGGGCATTTCGATAGCTAGAACGGTATTATATTTTTCTGAAATAAATTTATACATTACAAAGAACTTCTTTGATTTCTCTGAAATACACGGACCAAGCTGTCAAACATGTTCCGTCAACCATGGTTTTTAATACTTATAAAACATTGTCCCTGTGACACTTTTAGAACCAGCCTTTAATAATTGTATGTTGTTTTTTTTTCGTTCACTTATAATTGTGTTATAGGGAATATTTGTCTACATATAGGGAAATACCGTCCATATGCCCTTTTAATGAAGAAAATGCATTAACAATCTTACGCCATGTTTCCCGATGTTGTTTGAAATTGAACATGCTTCAACGGTATCTGCTGATAGTTGCATGTTCGAACGTGAACAAACACATTCAAATAAGTCACTAAACGTAGCGGATGTGTTTATATTAATAAGGGTTGGCTGCAGCAACATTTCACCGTAATTTGTTACAACGGTCACGACAGCGAAACATGAGGTGCTCACGCAGGAAGCCATGATTTCTGGTCGTCTCGATCGAATTTTCTAAAATTCAGTCATGGACTTCATTTACAGTAAATTGTCTCAATATACAAATATATCAGCACACAATAACACAATTCATTAAATTAAGTTTATGTCTACCTACTCAATTATATCTGTTATATTAATGAACGGCTGATTTATTAGCTAATACAAAGCTTAATCTTTTACACATTTATTTACATACCAAAATCCCCCATCACAGGTTCTTGTCCGGCGAGTTTTCGTTTCTGTCTGAGCCAGCCACATAGTGTCAGTGGCAGGTATGCAGACTAACAGATAGTCGTTTGGTTAAGTATGAAAATAGTGACACTAGAGTCTGATCTGACAATGAAAGTATTTTCCTGAAAGAAATATACGAGGTAATAACACTCTCATAAAATTTTAACTGATCCTTTTCGTTTTTTCACTGCCAATAAGGCTCAGCTTTGTTTAATAGATTAAAATGTAGATATTAACGCGCAAATACAATTATATTTGCACCAGGTGTCTTAACTATCTGACTTTGCTTAAAACTCTAAGGACATTAAAAAAATGAACCGCTGTATTTTGGCTGTTTGATTTGGAACGTGCACACATTTAAGAGAAAAACAAGTGTTTTAAAATATAATTTTTGAAAATACAACATGCCATTGGCTATATAGATAAATTTAATTATTAAATTTGTATTATAATTAAATTGCTTTAGATACAGTTCAAGTATTTGGGATTCTAGTATTTCATTCAGCACACGAATCGGTAGCTTTCCTTGAGGCATACATAAGTTTTATCATAACTCAACATCTGGTTTGATGTTCAGAGGATGTAGGGGTACACAATTTTGAGAAATGCATACTTGTATTCTACAATAATTAAGCACGGATTTAACGGCATTTCACAATATCAGATTACATGTACAGTTCAACTTTTCCGTTTTTAATCGCGAATGTAAAAACTTATAGCAGTAAAAGTATGGCCCTTCCAGACATATGCCATTTCGTTATATCTAGCATAGGCGGACATTTGCTCTCCGGGCCGAATGCCTACCAAGACATTTGCGCGCCCAAACTCTTCATCAACAGTAGAAAGTGTTTAGGCCATGCTAATAGACTATCAATTATGATCAGTTTGTTAACAGAAACACCTTCATATTTCAATTAATTAATTATGAACTGCTTGTCGGCGTTTTAATGGTTTAATTGTAATAAGTTTGTTGTATAAGCTTTCAAATTAGGAAAAAGTAAAGCAACGAAGCGCTTAATGTCGAGAGGGCCAGTGTCCGGAAGTGCATTATTCATGTCCCCCTTATTCTTAAGCTCACGAGAGCTCATATTTCCGGGAGCGCATTATTCATGTCCCCCTGATTCTAAAGGTAACGGGAGGTCATATTTCCGGGAGCGCATAATTTATGTCCCCCTTATTCTAAAGGTAACGGAAGAGCAATATTCATGTCCTCCTATTCTTAATCTAAGGGGAGGGCATATGTTCTTGAAGGTAAGTACCCAGCCCCATTATTTCGTATAATGGTACTATTTTTGTCATGCTTTGCGGTCACAAACGTTCCACACCGCAAAAACATACTCCATTATCGACCTGTCAATTTAACAAACTACGCCTGTTATGCAAACACATCACGTCATTGTGAGAGATAGAATCCGATTGCATTATTTTTGTTTTAGTTAGTCTTCTCGAGCATCTACGCACTTTGACTTCTATATTATTTGACTAGTATACAAGGGGTCTAGGGTCCTAGGTAGAACCAGTACTTGATGTCATTGACGGAGATCTTAAGAACGCTCTCACAGTGGGGATCGAAATCATGATCTCCCGATCGCTAGGCGGACACCGTATCCACTATGCCACGGCGAATTAATACAAAGTGTCAAACAGTGCACTCCCAATAAACATAATTGACAATAAAACGCATGTTCAAAAGAACGAAGCAAGTCTTTAATTAGTGGCAATCAATTGTAATTAAAACAGACGTAAGGAGATGTAACAAAAATAAGCAGTTGGCCTACTAATTAAGGTGCGAAAATCAGTAAATGTTTAAGCAGGCAGCAGTTTTGAGTAATCAGTTAAATGTTAACTTTGCATATACATCATTACAAGGATAATGTCGAATAAAAAAGGTAGTAACATATAGCAGCTAAATTGTTAACGTCAAGTATCTATCAAGTACACTTTGTATTACATATGAGCCTTGTTTTGAAGTGTAAGCTTATCAGAGCGATTACAATGTCACACACAAATAAGCTTGATATTATATTACCGCACTTATAATACAAATTGCACATCCTGTTATTATTACAGCATAAACTCTTCATACTTCATTTTACTGTTTTAAACACTTCATACAAATTGTGTTTGTGTACGTAAACACCCTACACAACTTCAGCTAATGATTTGCCGTAATAAAAAGCAAGCCTAACTATAAGTTATTGGTCAATTCGTGGTTCGTTCCATCCATGAAATATACAAAAGTTAGTGTCTCTCATCTAATAATTCTTTTACAGTTTTATCATGTTTCAACCATGGGCTTCGATGTGGCTGGTTCTTTGTAACTCTATCCCACACTTGCTACATCCAACATAACTGGGCTTATTTCACAGTAAATACTGATCACATTTTTGGCATTTAGGGTATGCAATAATACTCAAATATAAATATGCAAAGAAATATTAACTTGATGCACGTAAACTCTTATTACAATTTCAAAAGCACAAAGCTTTTAAGGGTACCACAGCCTTAATCACAGTTATAGGCCTAATCTAATAAAATGACTCGAAGATTATGCTTAACTTGTTGCAAAAGTACCAATCCCAAACAGATAAATTCTGCTCAATTGTCGGTCAGAGTTACGGGTGCATTGGACGATGCCTTTAAGTAATGACCCTTTTCAGACACGTATCAATTCAATATTTGTAGTTGAAAGACACACACGACAAACCTATTGCACACACATTTATCTTGACCCGATTATTTAAGTATGGTGCAATGTACAGACCAAATACTCATAAAGAGTAACAAGTGATGTTTGTAAAACATGTTTCCCAAGACTTGTGGCAGTCGTTCAGTGACCTTGACCTTTGATCTCTTGATTTGAAAATCAAAAGGGGTCATCCTTCGTCAAGATTTACCAGCAATCTTAATAATATGATCCTTATAATTCTCTAGATATTGCGTTTTACACATTTTCATGTTACAAGCATATGTGACCTGTATTGTTGACCTGTTCGCCTATAAGGAGCTGTCTTACACAGCGCCCTCAACTATTTTCCCAGTATTATGCACTTTATAAGTCACTTAATATAATGATCACAAGGACGACAAAATTAAAATTAAGAGAGATGTCTTTCTTTTGGTCGAATTCACTGTTTGATGAGCACAACACTTCATTATCTCATTTATACGTTTGCGCACCTCCTCGAACATTCCTGGGGAATCCTGGGTAACGTAGGGTTGATGTGGTGCTTGACCAGATTGCAATGGCCAAAATCTCTTGGACTTGCATAAAATACGTGTTTACAGTTACCAGAAGTAGTCGAGCTCTAAGAATATGCTCAGGCGACGAATTGGAAATATTAAGCTTGATATCTTAATCAAAAAAAGAGTTTGGAACTTGTAAAGATGGATTAACAGAAGGATAGAAAGGAGAAGTGGTGATTCCATCAACAACAGTGGCTACATTTACGACACTAGTGGGAGTTGTTGGCTTTATGAACACAGACTTGGCCGTCATGTTACAATCTTTCTCAAGAATCTTGGCATAATGTCCATGTTGTAGGACTTTAACCACGTGTGATCTGAAAACTAAAGATGCCTCTGTTTTTATGGTACTACTTTCTGTATATGGTTACTCAATCCTCTCAAGGTTCATTTCTGAAACAGATAAACTCATAAGATGTCACATCAACAATGTATTCGCTTTTAGAGAAGAAAGTTGCCTGACTACATACAAGTGATTGGACGCTTCTGCCACACATTAGGTAAAGGCATAGAAGACGAAACAGATTTTCATCGCCAAGTTAGTTTAATTAAGAGATATAATTGCATTGATTACCGTGCAAGACAAGCCAGCCTGTGTATTTGGTATAACTAAAGCTAATATTAATGCAATTTCACAAAAAGAATAAAGATGACAGTTTAAATAAAGCCAAAAATATCTAAATTATTACCATTTACCACATGCATTTTAAAAACGTAGAGACGTTTCACGCAACAATAATAGATCCAAAAAGATGTGGTCATTTTGGTAGAGACTGGTAGAATGAACGACACAAAAAAGAGACCATAGCACCAGTGTCAATACGGGCAATAAGAGCAACAGAATGAAACAAAATGTTGGTCAATTTGAGTCATCAATCAAACGATCACTGCAGATGAAAACACCGACCTCTGGATGGCCACGAGCAGATGCGATTACTTGTTTGTGTTTTTCTTGTTGAACACTCTTCCTCGGTCGAAAATACGTTTAAAGTATATACTATATAACAAAATGACAAACATAACTGTATATACGAGAAGAAACTTAGAATAGTTAAGAGACTGGAGAGCCAAGATGATACACAAAGTCAATTATAAATTATAAATTGTGTCCTTTCACAGTTCTTTAAAATATTTTATGTAGAAGTATGACGCTTTCTAAGTTATAATATCCCTTATTCTAGTATGTTTAAAACACAAACATGTACTATGTTACAATCAGGGTTACCTGATGTAAAACCTTGAATTTTCAAAAGAAAACGTGCATTATGAAAGGTTTGATTTGTTAGGCCATTCCAAATTGATCTGTTGGTCTACGGATTTAAAAAAAGGTGAAGAGGCGAACGAAACAAAAAATAAAAATATTTGTTTTTGAAAACAGGAAACTTCTCGAGCGAGCGAAGAGCGAAGAATAAAAAAAAATAACATTTCGATAGAAAAATATTGCATTAACAAGAGAAACAGGTTTAAACAGCTACAGTTTACAGTTAAATCAATTCTTATACAAAGAAAAGAATCTATGTACAAACAAGCAATTATATATATATTTGTTACATACTTTTCAAATAACAATGCACTAAAATTAGGTTTCAGCACTTTAACTTTAAAATGTAGAACACAAGTCTAAAGCTAGTTTCACCTGTGTATACTTCCAAATAATGACAGACAGTCGGACAAAGGCCGTGCATATAATCCATTGTCGGTACCTTATTTTAAAAGGGGCATTTCGATAGCTAGAACGGTATTGTATTTTTCTGAAATAAATTTATACATTACAAAGAACTTCTTTGATTTCTCTGAAATACACGGACCAAGCTGTTAAACATGTTCCGTCAACCATGGTTTTTAATACTTATAAAACATTGTCCTTGTGACACGTTTAGAACCAGCCTTTAATAATTTAATGTTATTTTTTTTCGTTCACTTAATATTGTGTTATAGGAAATATTTGCCTACATATTGGGAAATACCGTCCATATGCCCTTTTAATGAAGAAAATGCATTAACGATCTTACGCCATGTTTCCCGATGTTGTTTGAAATTGAACATGCTTCAACGGTATCTGCTGATAGTTGCATGTTCGAACGTGAACAAACAAATTCAAATAAGTCACTAAACGTAGCGGATGTGTTTATATTAATTAGGGTTGGCTGCAGCAACTTTTCACCGCAATTTGTTACAACGGTCACGACAGCGAAACATGAGCTGCTCACGCAGGAAGCCATGTTTTCTGGTTGTCACGATCGTTTTTTTTGTCTGCAGTTATCGATTAAAAAGAAGGACACAAAAATGAGTGCGAGAGGTAAAATATTTTTTAGGTGCGGCAAATCCGACGACCAACAAATCCATTTGGAGTGACCTTATCGTATTTTCTAAAATTCAGTCATGGACATTTTCTGAACACGGCGTCATTAACGAACAGTGGTCTAGTGGTATGGTGCTGGTCTAGGAATCGGAAGGTTCAGAGCACTGGATTTTCCGAGGAAAAAACAAATCCCACGCTTGCTCCTCTCCACCTTGGTGTAAAAACGGCGACCTGTGAGTGAAATAAGCCAAATGTGCCGTGGCTGCATACTGTGCCGAGTGCAAACGGATTACTTATATCCCAGTGATCAGCGGGTTAATGTGAAAGTCAGTTGAAGATGCCTAAGTCATCATAACAGACTCTAAACCCGAACCTTTGACCTTTAACCTTTAACATGCATAAATAGTTGAAACATCAAGAAGTCGCCATGTCGTATCTAGAAAATTTTAGAAGTATTGCTATATTGGCGGTCAATAACGATTTAAGCAAGGGAAACGGATTTTTATGTTTTGATGGTGTCGGATATTTACTTATACGAGCCAAATTCATTAATGATAACTGTTTTTGAAGCATTTTTGGCAAAATGAGCTGTTATATTTCGTCATTCGGACTATTGTTATGTCAATACACTTTATATTTCACATAATTTGCCGTTTCTGATTTTTTTTTTGTTTTATTACTCTCCGTTTCATAACCTGTAACACATTTTGAAAATGTATTTAGACTCCAACTATCATAATATACATGACTCCATATGTTAAGCAAATGTTATCGTTATCAATAGGCCAATGTTCTAATTAAACGATATCAACGTGTTGGTATATATATCGTTCGATGATACTCGAATATTAACCACGCTTATAAGATACATGGCTGATATGCAGTTGAATGAGTGATCTGCACCTTTTTGTAAGGACTTAAATGAAGAGATTATTAACATAAAATGTGTTAAATTACTATTATGTTTGAAATAAATGCATATATATTTAGCCATATTTAAGCCTAATTTGTTCAGAAAATGGAGACTGAAAAATCAACTGATACAGGATTAGAATCACCGGTCGATGCAGATGTTGATATTCACAAGCAAAAGTGTAAAGAACATACTGATGAAAATCAGTCGTTTTATTGCGAAAAACATTATGTATGTATTTGTGGTCGTTGTGTCTTTTCAAATCACTTTGGTTGTTTAGATACGATTGTCGATTTAAACAATGTCCAGCACGACATTGAACACGTGAATAAGCATGTTTCTACATTGCAAGAGTTAGACGAAGAAATAGACTGCATTATAGCCGAAATAGACGAAAACAGGCGACTAAATGATAAATGTAGATCAAGCTTTGCAAACGACATTTATGAATTTCACGGAGCGTGTGTCCAGCAACTGAAAATGTTGATGACAAAAGCAGAAAAAGAAAGTGATAACTTACACAAACAAAATACAGACGTACTTGATGAAACGGAACTTAAATGTAAAGAACATAAACAAGTGCTACGGCAGAAAATTGAACATTTAGATGAGTTAGAACATAAAAAGCATTATCGACATTTATTCGTAGCACTCAAGAGAATGGGAGAGAATATAGATTCATTGAAAGAAAACAACATTAAGTGCAGACAAGAAAACTATATAGAGGAATATGAATTTGTTCGCAACTTGAAGTTAGCTAAACTTATCGAGGAAGAGGATCATATTGGAGCACTTACGATTGCGTGCGATGGAAGCGAAGAAGTAATTGAAATCGTTGAGGAGGTACGAAGATTTAAGCAAACTGTTTGATTGGCTTCGATTATAATTATTATTGACACGGTGTACATTTTGATATGATATTTGTTCTTGGTTTTCAATCTATAACATTTTGTCATAGATGACGGGCTGAACTTTTGACATAGATGCAATACAATGCACCATTTCTGAAATGAATAAATGATACTTTTAAATTATTTAACAAGTATCTTTGTATTGTAAAAATGACCAGTACAAGTAGGACATAATAACAGCGTACAGGTGTTGTTCCACCTATTACAAATACTATCATTTGGTATAAAATATGTGTTGGCGTTTCTTTTGGAAGTCACGAATATGGTACTTAAAAATGGTGCCTATTTGCATTCACCGAAGATTCTTTTTAATAGCTAAAGGATGCGAGCCTTTCAATTGTCAAGTATTTGCATACATGATTTTATTCTATATTATATATTAACTTATAATTAATTTTATTAAATATAACAAACAATTATACTTCAGATTGTGTCGGCTGTAACTAATGAAAGAATGCGAGATGACCAAAACGAAGAGAAAACACCCGATGAAAAAGGTAAGAGAAATGCATATTTTCCCCATATTATGTAAACTAAAATTATTAATCGAATAATTAAAAAGGGTTATTCTTTGTCAACAAAAGTTGTGAAGTTCTGTTCAAACGTAATGAGCCCTATACACTTCCATAACAAAGTTTGATACATTACATATTTTGCTTCTGAAAAAAAAATTCACTAATACTTAACTGACTAACAACATAAGGCAGTGCATAGATACTAGTTTTTGTAGGTATTTTTTTCCCCAGGAAATGCAAAGCGTGATCTTATAGAGCATGAAAACCTTCAACGTATAAAGTGCGAATATGACGAGCGTCTTAAAGAATTAGAGGAATATATTCGAAAACAAGACGAGATGCACAGACAAAAAGAGATTCAGTATGAGCTGAAATGTCTGCAAGAAAACGAAATGACGATTTCCAAACAGGAAAAAAGCATCAATTTTGAAAAGGAGAAATGCGAAAGTATGAAGCGGGAGCATGAGCAAAAGATTAAAAAACTACAAGAGGAACTGGTGGTTTCTGAACAAAAGATAAAACCACTTCAAGAAAATGAAAAACGAATTATATTTGAAAAAGAGCAATTCGAACAAAGTATGAAGAGGGCGTATGAAAAGAGGTTTAAACAAGTACAAGAAGACTTGGCGGTTTCTGAACAGAAGATTAAACTACTACAAAAACAAGAAAAACGAATCATTTTTAAAACGAGCCATACTGAACAAAGTATGAAGCGGGAATATGAACAGTTGATTAAAAAACTACAAGAAGAATTGGCGGTTTCTGTACTGCAGAATAAAAAACAAAAAGAAGAATTTGCGGTTTCTGTACAGCAGATTAAAAAGCTACAAGACGAATTGGCGGTTTTTGTACAGCAGATTAAGAAGCTACAAGAAGAATTGGCGGTTTCTGTACTGCAGAATGAAAAACAAAAAGAAGAACTGGCAGTTTTTGAACAGCAGATTAAAAAACAAAAAGAAGAAATGGCGGTTTCTGTACTGCAGAATAAAAAACAAAAAGAAGAATTGGCGCTTTCCGTACAGCATATTAAAAAACTACAAGAAGAATTGGCGGTTTCTGAACAGAAGATTAAACAGCAACAAGAACAAGAAAAACGTTTTAATTTAGAAAAAGGGAAATGCGAACGTCTCAAGCTTGAGTATGAACAGTGGATTAAAAAACTGCAAGAAGAATGGGCGGTTTCTGTACAGCAGACTAAAACCCTACAAGACAAATTGGCGGATTCTGAACAAGAGGTCAAACAACTACAAGAACAAGAAAAGCGCATTAATTTTGAAAAAGAAAAATGCGAACGTATGAAGCGGGAGGGTGACGCTTTAATTAAATACCTACATAAGGAAATTGCGATTTCTAAAGAGAGGTTTAAACTACTGGAAGACGACGTCGTGATTATTTCGGGTTTTGTGTTTATTTATTGTTGTTTATTTGTTTTATTTTATTATTTTGTTCTTAAATAACAAAAACTTACGAGATTTAAAATAGGGAGAAAGGCCTGTGAGCCTTTATGGGAACGCATTTCTTACAGGTTAGAATTGACAGGCCCCGTGACAATAGACTGAGGTCAGATTTAGATCTCAAGATGAAAAATAATTCAGCGAATGAAGTAATACCGGTATATATTTAGAGAAATCAATATTTTTTTTGTTTAAATCTCTCTCTTTGATTGTTCATCTTTACTTGATGGAACTTCCATAATTGCAATTATGGACGTTTATGTACTTCCATGGCTGTAATTTTTAAGTCTTTAGGCCACAATTGGGAGTAAATTATTCCAATCTTTCTCGAAAACCCATACCAATACATATCACATCTCAAGTACAGTGCAAGTTACTTTTAATACAAACCTGTACTTAAACCGCTTGTCAATCTATACAACATGGTCGCAATGTAAACACTTGTACACGTAGGTAAAATCAGACCGATAAATAGCTTGGTATGTGCAACGGGCGACAACTAATGCTTAAATTTCTAGGTGACAGCAAGCGAGATGTATTCCGGACTTGACAATCCAGTTAGAATTTCGTATGGATTTCTGTTGTGCGAATTTTGTTAGTTTTGCATACATATGTTTGCCAAAGAATGACAGAATGTGTTAGTTGAAACAAATTATATCAATTAAAGCTTTAAACGAATATGACCAACGTTATGCTCATGTTAAGTTCAGTTTGGTACACTTTATAACTTGAATAAAACAGTTTAACAAACGTGTCTTCGATTAGTTTAAAGCCCCAATAACACTCAAAATCAACGAATATTTCGAAAAAATAAAGTAACCCATACAAAATTAGTCATCCATATAGCAATTACCAAAATTTCAAAGCTAGATGTGGTCTGGTAACATATGTTAAACAAGATACAAAATGCTCTTTTTTATTTTTTGTGGTACAATATATTCAACACAAGTTTATGTACCATGTAAGTGTTCGTGTGTCGTATGAATAGATATCGTTGCGGGAAATTAAAATGAAATATATTGTACTCCATTATCGACCTGTTATGCAAACACATCATGCCATTGTGAGAGATAAGATAAGACAGCATTCTTCTTGTTCCCATTAAGTACAGGGCTCCTCTGGACGCAATTTGACTACTCTATTATTTGAATAGTATACAAGGAGTCCTGGATCCTGGGTAGAAGCAGTACTTGGTGTCATTATGGGAGATCTAAAGAACGTCCCCACAGTGGTGATCGAACCCATGATCTCCCGATCGCTAGGAGGGCACCTTATCCAAAGCGCCACTGTGTATTCATATAAAGTGTCAAACAGTGCAGTCCCAATAAGCAGAGTTCACAATAAAAGCGTGTTCAAAAGAACGACACCGGTTTCTCATTAGTGGCAACCAATTGTAATTAAAAACAAACTTTACTAGATGTAACCTATATAAGCACCTCCCCTATTTATGAAGGTGCGAATATCAGTAAATTTCGTAAGCAACTATTAATAATTATACACTTTAATTCATGGTTCGGTCCATCCATGAAATCTACAAAATTAAGTGTCCCTATTCTACTTATGATTGTACAGTTTTAACTTGGTACAAAAATGGGCTGCGCCATGGCTGGTTCTTTGCAACTCTATCCCTTAAAACCCATACGTGTTACATCCAATATACGAGTAATATGGCTAATTTCAAAGTTAATGCTGTACACATTTTTGGCATTAAGGATATGTAAGAATATTGAAATGTAAATCTGAACCGAAATATTAACTTGATGCACGTAAACTCCTATAAGAATTTCCAAAGCACACAGTTTTTAAAGGTATGACAGTTTTAATCACAGTTATATGCCCTTATCTTATTAAATGACTTGAAGATTATGCTTTTAGTTCCAATAATAATTTATATCGATTTACATGTACAAACTTGTTGCAAAAGTACCAGGTCCAAAGAGCATAATTCTGCTCAATTGCAGGTCAGAGTTAGAGGACATTGGACGATGACTTTAAATAATGACCCTTTTAAGACATGTGTCAATTCAATATCTGTAGTTGATAGACAGACACACACCTATGGTACACACATTAATCTTAACCCGATTATTTAAGTATGGTGCAGTTTACAGACAAAATACTCATACAACGTAACAAGACATGTTTGTAAAACATGAATCACCCCGACTTGTGGCAGTCGTTCCGTGACCTTGACCTTTGATCTTTAGATTTAAAAATCATATGGGGTCATCCTTCGTCAAGACTAACTAGCAAACTTAATAATATGATCCGTAGAATTCTCTAGGTATTGCGTTAAACACATTTTCATGTTACCAGCATGTGTGACCTGTTTTTTTGACCGGTTGGCCTATAAAGAGCTGTCCAACACAGCGCCCTCAACCTTTTTCCCAGTATAATGCACTTNTGACGAAAGAATAAAATTTCTTATTCGCCCCTGGTTGTGAGTCATTTGAGAATATGACCTGGTCTAAATACAACCAGAAATAATTCCTAATTTGCTTTTGGATCTGACCTATAAGCTTCTTAAATTTCTGTAGCAGGTCAGGTGAGTGGTTGGTTGACTTCTTAAGTTTGTAGTAAAGTCGATTGCGTTTCCTTATTTGGCGTATGATGGAGGGATTTATCCAGGGCAGATCACGACGTACCTTAGTTTATTTTGATGGGATATAGATGGAGCTTAGACGTGTGAGCTCACTCTTAAAAGACGACCAAGCAGAGTTCGGGTCAGAATGGTTACAGGCTAGAAAGGATTTGGCATATTTATTAAAGTCGTTTTTGAGGCTTGACCAATCAGCTTTCCTATAGCTTTTAACTTCTCTAACAGTTTGTAGGGGACGGCCTCTATTAACCTTCATCTCGTGAAATACAATGTCGTGATCTGATGAACCTAGTGGGGGCAATGTAGTGGTGCTATGGACTTGACCGGGCACATTTGTGAAGAAAAGATCTAGGGTGTTGTTACCTCTGGTAGGAGAATGGACCATTTGTTGGAGATTAAGGTCGAATAGGTTTTGCAGTAGGGAGATATAAATATATCTATGCCTGCAGCCGTCTATGATGGATTCGGTTGACCAATTAATACTAGGCATGTTGAAGTCACACAAGATCCAGATTGAGCTATACCTGGGAATATTTCTTACCGTTGATTATAAATCAATAAGGGACTCCTCATCGTTCTCACGAGGTTTATAAAAGGAAGAGATATATATGTCTCTGATACCTTTAAGGGAGATCTTAGCCCAGATTGCGTTACTATTGGAGTTTAGGTCGGGTTGTTCCTGACTGGTGATGGAACGGGAGATAGCTGTGTGTTAGTATATATCTTTCGATTTAAGCCTGACCTTATACAACTTGAAATAAAATGACAATTATATGATCATAAACTGATGGAAAGCTTTAGATATAGGCATATATTTGAGGAAGAAATTCCCCCAACACAGATCGACAAAGTTCGCTTATGATTTTAAAATTGGTTAGATGCAACTATTACTTTGCTCTGGACCAGCAGACGATTATTGCATTAATCTATCTTGCGGAGGATTCCGGAGATAGTCGATGTATCACGAATGTGAAATTGTTCTCCATGTTCTGATTTGGAATAAATTGTCAAAAGTCGTGACAATTATTTCCGCGATTGAAGGATCGTAATTAAAATCAGGTAAGATGTTTGATAACACTTGTCACTCATTAATTTTAGTAAAAAAGTGTCTTATTTAGCGAACATCGAACAAGAAAATACCATCCCGGAAGTAAAATACTTTGGTACGAAAACTGTGTTGTTGGTTACACATATGCAATGGCGGGTATATTGAAATTTCGTATTTTATATAAATGATAATTTTTCAAGTGATGTATTAAAACTTAATGAAAACGTGTCTCATGTATTTTTTTTATAAAAGACATTAATTGAAAGTCAGACGGCTCAACACAGAATGTTCAGTGCAAAATGTGACAGATGGTGTATCTGTATCTATTGGGAATTCCTCGTTTGATTTAAAGAAACAACACAAGCAAAACTAATTCAAAATTTTAACACGGGGCTGTTTTTCATTTAAAAACAAACCATGCATTGATGGTTGTGACTTTAAACAAGCAGACTCTTATATACAATACTTCCATCAATTAAGTCTTGATGAAAAAGATTAAGTAATAAGCGCACACATGATTACACACGGACAACAAGGGTCTTTGACACATTCTTTAAAGAACAGATGTAAAGAACGAATATGAAACCGCCAGTAGTATCATTTTCATGATGTTCGTATTTTTAGACAGAATTTCTGTTTTCTTCATGACATTGGCACAGAAAAACTCAATTCCATTTCCAAATCATAAGACGCAGATGGTTTCAAACCAAGAATACATGGTCTTACTTGTAAACAGCCAGCAAACAGTCTTAGTTATTCTGACCGGGAACATATTAAGGAATTCCTTTGTATGCATGCATATGACATTACTTTGCCACTGCCAGGTAGATTGCCAAATTTTTGGATTCGGTGTTCTTCGCATACCATCCGATAAGTCCCAAACTGATAGTCATAGTCATGCAAAATACCAGCGAACTAGTCGGGCCTAGGAAATGTCAGTTTAACAACATTTACTCTCGCACACGACACGTATTGTGTCCCCGTTTTGTATTGCCAGAAGTGTCAACAGTTTAGTAGCAAACTTCTTTGAAGCGGTGCAATGGATGTAGAGGAACAGTATGTCTAGACTCTAAGCAAGTACGAGAGCACCACATTTTTAGGTGTAATTTTGTTTGAAAATTGTATAATTATTTCTTTAAATAATCACATTTTCTACTAAGACGAAAAAGTAATGCACACAATGCAAATACTGTCAGGATGGTACATTATCAATACAGATACCAGCAACTTTGCATTTTATTTTGATTTGTTGTACAAAATTGATTAAGCAGGAAATATTTACTGGAGCCACTTAATAGTAGCTTTTAAGTACTGAAACTGTTTATTTTACTACATATATATGCGTATTGATGTTTTAAGACTGAATTTTGTATTAAATTGGACCAATTTACTTCAAGACTGCAAAACCATTGTGAAGTCTTCGACATTTTTTGTGAATGTACATGTAGGTTTGGTTATTAATACAGATCACTAACCGCTAAAACTATTAACTAATTACTTAATGTTGTTTAGATAGAATCTGAAAGGACAATCAAGTGTGAGTGTGTTCTTAGTCTCATTCCTAAATTATACCTAAATTATTAATGTCAGTTTTATTATGTCTGTTGACAATACATCAAGCAATAAAACAACATAACATACCATTTAAGATTTTCACCTCTCATTTTTCAAACAATTCAAGCAAAAATACTCACCCATTTGACGACAAGGGTAGAATTCTAAAGTAAAGGTTTGGTTACGACAACTAAACATGTTAGTATATATTACTTATATTCAAATGAAAATCCACCTTCACGCATGTCTTTTATGGCGTTATGTTGTGTCACAAATCAATGCCTTTTTTTTTTAAAGAATTATGCCCCGTAATGTACTTTAGACAAACACATATGTCTTTGGAGTTATTATTTTAGGTGTACAGGAAATGTATATTACACTATCAAATCAGAATTATAGAAAGTATGCTCCTGTGTTTTCTGCAGCAGTATGTGTTACTTTTGCAGGAAAACAGGTTTTTACTTGGCCAATGAGGGCGAATCGCCAGGGAAAGGCTGGAACAGTGTTGTGAACCATGTACAATACTACCAACAACACTATGGCCAAGGCGAGACAAGATCAGTATTCCACTTCGACAACTGTGCAGGCCAAAATAGATATATGAATATATTATTGAACTTGAGACAATATTTATATAAAGTATGTCGAATTACATTCATTACAATATATTATATTACATTCATGCAATATAACAGCTTAAATTGTTCAGAAAATGGACACAAGTATAGTGCAGTGTGGTGCCTGCTTTTCTGATAAGGTTGTTGGGATTTGCGAAAACTGTGACAACACACTGTGCGAGACATGATTTAAGAATCACACGAGAAAACAAATGTTCAGTACACACATCCTTTTTCCCATCTAAAAAGCTTATAATTCAAGTAAAATGTTGAATTTACAAACTGAAAATTCAACTGATACAGGATTAAACTCACCTGTCGATGTTGATGTTGATATTCACAAGCAAAAGTGTAAAGAACATACTGATGAAAACCAGTCGTTTTATTGCGAGAAACATGATGTATGTATTTGTGGTCGTTGTGTTTTTTCAAATCACTTTGCTTGTTTGGAGACGGTGGTTAATTTAAACGATGTCATGCAAGACACAGAATACGCGAATAAAAGTGTTTATACATTGCATGTGTTGGACGAAGAAATGGACCGCGCTATGTCCAAAATAGACGAAAACAGAAGACTAAATAATAAATGTAGATCAATCTTTGCAAAAGAAATGAATGAATTTCACGGAGCGTTAGTACAGCAAGTTGATGACAAAAGCAGAAAAAGAAAGTGATAACTTACACAAACAAAATACAGACGTTCTTGATAAAACGGAACTTAAATGTAAGGAACATAAACAAGTTCTGCGGCAGCACATTGCACATGTAGACGAGTTAGAGCATAAGAAGCATTATCGACATCTATTCGTAGCACTTAAGATAATGGAGAAGAATATAGATTCATTAACAGATAAAAACGTTAGGTTAAGACATGAAAGCCATATTAAGGAATATGAATTTCTTCGCGTCTTGAAGTTTGCTAAACCAATCGAGGAAGAGCAGCATATTGGAACACTTACGATTGCGTGCAATGGAAGTGAAGAAGTAATAGAAATCGTTGACGAGGAACGTAGATTTAAGCAAAGTGTATGATTGGCTTTAAATATAATTGTTTATTGACACGGTGTATATTTTAATTTGATATTTTGACATAATTTCTTACACAGATGTTATCCACTGCACTATTTCCGAAATAAAAATTAAACACGTCTATGTATGTATTGTAAAAATAACGAGTGCAAGTAGGGCATACTATAAACATACATGTAATGTTTCCATCTATTATAAATAGTATTGTTTGGAAGTCACGAATATGATACGTAATAATATGCATGCTTGAATTCCTCTAAGAAACATAAGGATGCGTGCCTTCCAATTGCCAAGTACTTCATTCATAACTTGCATCTCAATTTAATAATACAATTATAATAACTTCATTGAACATAGGAAAGAAAAAACTTCAGAGGTTTCTGGCTCTTAGTGATAAAAACAATGCGAGATGAGCAAAGCGAAGAGAAAAACCCCCGATAAAAAAAAGGTAACAAAAGGAAATATTTTCCCCCATGTTACGCAGACTACAATGTTTGATTGAATTATTCAGCTGGGATATTCTTTGTCAACTAAAGGTGTGAAGTTCTGTTCCTACGCAATTAGTCGTATGAAATGTCATAACAAGTTTGTTTCACTTCGCATTACGCTTTTGCAGAAACATTTCGTAATACTTATCTGACTAATAACTAAGGCAGGACATACTTAATAGTTTGTGTTTGTTTTTTTTTCTAGAAAATCCAATGTGTGATTGTTTATAACATGAACACTTTCAATGTATACAGCGCGAATATGATGAAAATTTAGATCGTCTCAAAGAGATAGAAGAATGTATCCAAACACGAGAAGAAGCCAACAGACAAAATGTGATTCAGTTTGATGAACAGCTGAAATGTCTGCAAGAAAAAGAAATGCGAAAATGTAAATCGGGCGTATGAACAGAAGATTTAAAAACTTCAAGAAGAATTCTCAGTTTCTGAAAAGAAGATTAAAACACTTCAAGAAGAATCGGCGGTTTCTGAAAAGACGATTAAACAACTTCAAGAACAAGAAAAGCGCATCAAGTGTGAAAAAGAGAAACTCGAAAAAAGAATGAAGCAGGAGTATGAACAGAAGATTAAAAAACTTCAGAAAAAATTTGCGTTTGTTGAGAAGTTCGTCGATGTTTTTTGATATTGTTTATTGTTTGTTGTTTAGTTTCTTTTCTTAAATAACCTTAACCTCCAAGCTTTTATTAGGGAGAAAGACATCCGAGCCCTTATGGGACTTAAGCTTTTTTTGGTTTTCAATTTTTTATTCTCGAAAAACATCAAGTTTTACACAAGTATGAAATGCATAGATCATATATGTTCAGAAAATGTGTAGTTAATATAGTTTATAACGTAAGGAGCTAGAAAAAAAATGGAAGAAGAACTTTTTCAAAAACAAATTTGAAAAAGAAAGAAAAATTGTGAAAAAAAAAGTAATGCGCACAATATTGTTAGCCCAAAAATGTATATGATTAATGTGTATTTGTAAAAAACGTTTGAAATTGTTCTCTAAATATATTCAATTTATTTTTGCTTATAGCAATCATTTCTTCAATTTTTAGTCTACGCTGGAGGTAAGCTTTAAAGTTATGTATTGTGGGTATCTGTGACTGATTCTTATTTTTAAAAATGAAAAATTTCGCCAGTAATGTAATAAAATTAACAGTTACGGATGTTGGTAAATTACCATCTAAAATGTTACAAAAACTAATTTTTTCGTAGGTGTAGTCAATTCCACTAGGTGTATTAATTGTTGTCTCAATGTAAAATTTAAGATCATGCCAGAATGTTTGTATTGTTGTGCATTCCCAAAACATATGAATATTTGAGTCAATCGTCATGCAACAAAAATCACACAAATTTGAGGGTTTAAGCCTGCATTTTAGTAAAAAGCTATTGTTAGGAATAATTCTCATTAGATATTTATATTGGAATTCTCTAAGTTTGGTATCGTTTGTAAGCAATAGAGGTTTAACAAAGATACTCTTAAAATCAAGTTCTTTTTCGAAATGTGCTTCCCATTTGATAATGGACTTAACATTAGCTGGACTTTTTAATAGTATTAATTTGGAATAAATAAATCTGCAGATTTTTGTTTGTTTGTTGATCAGTAAAATTAGGTGTTCGGGTTGTTGATAACTGATAGCTTCTGTTTTCAGCTTTTCTTTCCAATGTAATGGGATACTTTGAATTAATGTATAATATTTAAGAAATTCGGTATTTTCTAAATCATATAATTGTTTAATTTGATCGAAAGTGTAAAATTCTCGAACTCTATAATCATATAAATGTTCAACAAGGTCGATACCCCTGTCGTGCCATTTTTTGTAGAACAATAGACCAGTGTGTTTGTTTCTGATATGTGAATTATTCCAAATTATTTCTTTTCCTATATTATCTATATTCCTTTGGATATTTAGTTTAGCCCAAGAAATTAAAATTTCTTTTAGAAATGATGATTTAATATTTAATGATTTAATATCATTTGGCTTTATAAAATTTTTCAAAATGAAAAAGTTGCCATAGTTTTCTAAAAAAT
>VMBQ01003983.1:20496-80088 GCA_007657795.1 Dreissena rostriformis
TTTTTTTTTTTTTTAAATTAAATAACAGAAACCAATTCTCCTTTACATACGGAGAAAGGCATGCAATACCTTTATTGGACTTTAGACTGACAGCTATTTGTATCTAGGTTCCTATATAAATAGACTCACTGTGGTCAGATTCAGATCTCAATATGACAAACTATTCAGTGACAGATGTAATACCAGTATATAGTAAGACAAATCAATGGAAGTGCTGTTTAAATCTTCCAGCATTGCAATAATAGACGTGTGTACTTCCATTGCTGAAATTTGAAAGTCACGTGGTCGGAACTAGGAGTCAATTATCAAAATCTTCTACCAATACATATCTCATCTCAAGTACAGTGCAAGTTCATTTAAATAAACACATGTGCGTAAACCGCGTGTAAAGCATACAAGATGGTCGTAATGTAAACACTTTTTTACGTTTGTGAAATCAGATAGTTATCCTGTAACCCGGCTTGTACTTAGATAGTATGACTTGCACAGACCAAAATAATGTCGCTCGCGATGGATTTGTTTGTGTTAAGGCCTATCGACAAAACAGGCGTTCGTCAAAAAATCACAAAGCCTCATTAAAGCAACTATACGTTAATTCTATATTATAAAGCTTATGTGCTACAGGCGACAGGTTGATGCTTTAATCTCTAGGTGACCTCAAGCGAGATGTATGGCGGACTTGACAGTCCAGTTCAAATTTCGGATGTTTTTTTTGTTGCGAATTTTGTTAGTTTTGCATACATATGATTCCAAACTTTGACATAATGTGTAAGTTGAAACAAATGATATCAATTAAAGTTTTAAACGAACATGACCAATGTCTTGCTTACGTTTAATTCAGTTTGTTACATCAGTTTAACAAATGTATCTTCAATTATTTTAATACAATACTTATTATTTGTAAAACAAAACAAGCCATTACTAACTTCAAAATTATAGACCATGGGGGCGATTCGTAAGAGGGGCGATTTGGTTCGTTATCATTTACAGTAAATTGGCTCAATATACAAATATATCAGCACACAATAACACAATTCATTAAATTAAGTTTATGTCTACCTACTCAATTATATCTGTTATATTAATGAACGGCTGATTTATGAGCTAATACCAAGCTTAATCTTTTACACATTTATTTACATCGGCCAAAATCAACCATCACAGGTTCTTGTCCGGCGAGTTCTCATCTCTGTCTGAGCCAGCCACATAGTGTCAGTGGCAGGTAATGCAGACTAACAGATAGTCGTTTGGTTAAGTATGAAAATATTGACACTAGAGTCTGATCTGACAATGAAAGTATTTCCCTGAAAGAAATATACGAGGTAATAACACTCTCATAAAACGTCAACTGATCCTTTTCGTTATTTCACTGCCAATTAGGCTCAGCTTCGTTTCATAGATTAAAATGTAATGTAGATACTAACGTGCAAATGCAATTATATTTGCACCAGGTGTCTTAACTATCTGACTTTGCTTAAATCTCTAAGGACATTAAAAAATGCCCCGCTGTATTTTTGCTGCTTGATTTGGAACTTGTTCACATTTAAGAGAAAAATAAGTGTTAAACAAATATCCTTTTTGAAAATACACACTAGTACTAGGGTATACGAATATAAGACATGCCATTGACTATAGATACATGTTATAATTAAATTTGTGTTATACTTAAATTGCTTTAGAAACAGTTCAAGTTTTTGAGATTCCAGTATTTCATTCAGCTCACGAATCGGTAGCTTTCCTTGCGGCACACATAAGTTTTATCATAACTCAACATCTGGTTTGATGTTCAGAGAATATAGGAGTACACAATTTTGAGAAATGCATACTTGTATTTTACAATAATTAAGCACGGATTTAACGGCATTTCACAATATCAGATTGCATGTACAGTTCAACATTTCCGTTTTTGATCGTAAATGTATAAACTAATAGCAGTAAAAGTATGGCCCTTCCAGACATATGCCATTTCGTTATATCTTGCATAGGCGGACATTTGCCTTCCGGGACGAATGCCTACCAAGACATTTGCGCTCCCAAACTCTTCATCAACAGTAGCAAGTGTTTAGGCCATGCTAATAGACTATTAAGTGTGATCAGTTTGTTAAAAAAAACAAAACACCTTCATATTTCAATTAATTTATTATGAACTGCTTGTCGGCGTTTTAATGATTTAATTGTTATTAGTTAATTCTATTAGCTTTCAAATTAGGAAAAAGTTAAGAAATTAATCGCTTAATGTCGAGAGGGCCAGTGTCCGGAAGTGAATTATTCATGTCCCTCTTATTCTAAAGCTCACGGGAGCTCATCTGTCCGGGAGCGCATTATTCATATTCCCCTTATTCTAAAGGTAGCGAAAGCTCATATGTCCGGGAGCGCATAATTCATTCCCCCCTTATTCTAAAGGTAACGAGGGCTAGAGAATACATGGTTGGTGTCAAGATGGAGAACGTTTATCCGGTGAGGCTTAGAAAAAAAATATAATAGGGCGAGTTTTAACGAGCCCCATTTTCTTTTTCGGGCTGAACCGGATTAACTTTCTCCATCTCGGCACCAACCATTCTATTCTATTTATCCTGCTTCATTAAAAATTATGCCGCTAACAAATTTTATCAAAGACAGATGATTAATTAAGATAACAAAATAATTATTCTAGTCAGCTCCTACATGTACACAACATTCCTGTCAATCGAATTACCGATTATGTCACGTAAAAAATAGTTCCACATTAAACTGGTCCTTTTAATACTTTCCTATTGAAATTATGAGAAGAAATAAAAAATTAATCGAGAATATGATATTTTTAATGTTGGAAATTGCTAGGAGAATGCCTTGTGTATTGTATTGGAAAGGGTACACTTAACTATGTGTCACAGCGTGCGTAGGAATACACTACTTCCTGTTGACCGGAGATAGGAAAATTTATTCGATCCTGTTTTATTTGGTCAATGTTTGCAACAGAGGCAGGATAAAGCAATATTCATGTCCTCCTATTCTAAAGCTAGGGGAAGGGCATATGTTCTTGAAGGCAAGTACCTAGCCCATTATTTCGTATAATGGTACTATTTGTATCATGCTTTACGGTCAAACACCGCAAAAACATACTCCATTATCGACCTGTCAATTTAACAAACTACGCCTGTAATGCAAACACGTCACGTCATTGTGAGAGATAGAATCCGATTGCATTATTTTTGTTCCATTAATTAAGTGCAGGGCTCCTCTCGAGCATGGACGCACTTTGACTTCTATATTATTCGACTAGTATACAAGGAGTCCAGGGTCCTTGGTCGAACCAATACTTGGTGTCATTGAAGGAGATCTAAAGAACGCTCTCACAGTGGGGATCGAACCCATGATCTCCCGATCGCTAGACGGACACCATATCCACTACGCCACGGCGAATTGATACAAAGTGTCAAACAGTGCACCCACAATAAACAGAATTGACAATAAAAAGCATGTTTAAAAGAACGAAGCCAGTTTTTAATTAGTAGCAATCAACTGTAATTAAAACAGACGTAAGTAGATGTTACATAAATACGCAGTTGGCATACTAATTAAGGTACGAAAATCTGTAAATTTTGAAGCATGCTGCAGTTCTGAGTAATCAGTTAAATGTTAACTTTGCACATACATCATTACAAGGATAATGTTGAATATACATGGCTATTACCATAAAGCAGCTAAATCAAATACAAATGTACGTCAAGTATCTATCAAGTATTCTATGTATCACATATGAGCATCGTTTTGAAGTGTTAGCTGATCAGACCGATTACAATGTCACACAGAAATAAACTTGATATTATATTACCGCACGTATAATAAAAATTGCAATTCCTTTTATAATTTCATCATAAACTCTTAGTACTTCATTTTACTGTTTTAACACTTCATACACATTTTTATGTCTATGTAAACAACCTTCACAACATCAGCTAAGGATTTGGCCGCAATAAAAAGTTAGCCGAAAATACCAATTGGACACTTAAATTCATGATTCGTTCCATCCATGAAATCTACAAAATTTAGTGTCCTCATCTAATAATGCTTGTACAGTTTTATCTTGGTACATAAATGGGCATCAACAAGGCTGGTTCTTTGCAACTCTTCCCCTTAAAACCCACACCTCCTACAGCCAACTACAGGTCACATTTTTGGCATTGAAGACATGTAAGAATATTGAAATGTAAATCTGTACAGAAATAGTAACGTGATACCCGTAAACTCTGATTATAATTTCCAACTCACAAAGCTTTTAAAGGTGTCTTAGCTTTAATTACAGTTATTCGCCTTAATTTTATAAAATGACTCGAAGATTATGCTAGTAGTTTCAATACTATTTTATATAGATTTACATGTACAAACTTGTTGCAAAAGTACCAGGTCCAAAGAGCATAATTCTGCTCAATTGCAGGTCAGAGTTAGGGGCATGGGACGATGACTTTAAATAATTACCCTTTTAAGACATGTATCAATTCAATATATGTATTTGATAGACAGACACAAACCTATTGCACACACATTTATCTTCACCTGATTATTTACGTAGTTAACAGACAAAATACTCATTAAGAGTAACGGGAGATGTTTGTAAAACATGTATCACAACCCGTTTAGTGGCAGTCGTTCAGTGACCTTGACCTTTGATCTCTTGATTTGAAAATCATAACGTTCATCCTTCGTCAAGACGATCCTTACAATTCTCAAGATATTGTGTTAAACACATTTCCATGTTACAAGCATATGTGACCTGTATGTTTGACCTGTTGTCCTATAAGAGGTTATCCAAAGACGGCGCTCTCGACTTTTCTTCCGCTTTGATAGTAAAATGAACTTTTTAAGTCACTTAATAGAAAGACCACACAGAAGACGAAATATAAATTAAGAGAATTGTCTTTCTTTCTGACCAATACACTATTTCATGAGTAAGGGGAAGTTCTCTCACGGATAGCACCGCACTTCATAATCTCATTGATATGTTGGAGCACCCCCTCGTACATCCCTGGGGAATCCTGTGGTATGGCTGCTTGAAGGGCGTGTTGTAACGAGGGATGATGTGGTGCCTTACCAAAGTTATCAGAACTAGTCGAGCTCTAAGAATCTGCTCTGGCAACAGATTGGAATTATAAATATTGATGTCTTACCCATCTTAAGACTTTGGAACTTGTAAAGATGGATTAACGTAATGATAGAAAGGAGATAAAGTGCTTTCACTAACAAAAGTGGCTTCATTTAGACACGAGTGGGAGTTTTGGGCGTTATGAACTTCGGCTTGGACGTCATGTTACAAACGTTTTCAAGAATGTTGGCATAATGTCCATGTTGTAGGACTTTAACCACTTATGCTCTGAAAACGAATAGTCTCTCTGATTTTCTGGTACCGCTAGACTACATTCAAGTGTGTCGACCTATATCTGCCACACATCAGGTCAAGACATAGGATGAAACATATGTACATCGCCAAGTGATGTTAATTCTCAAGATAACAGTGCAAGAGAAGCGAGTCTGTGGTACGACTAAAACTGGCAAATCGTTTTATAAATTTTATAAAGGAACAAAATTGACAGTTTTAATAAAACCAAACATTTATGAAGGATTGCCATTTGCCACATCAAAATTTAAATCGACACTTAATGTGGATAGATCACAAACATATGGTCTTTTTGGTAGCGGCTAGTGGAATGAATGAGAAACGTTTAGACCATAGAACCATTGTAAACAAGGGCAACACAAGAATGAAACAAAATGTCGATCAATTTGAGTCATCAATCGCACGAACTCTGCGAAAATAGGAAGATTTCGATCTGAAAATGAAGAAGTAGTAGAATCGCCGTGATAACACGGACCTCTGGGTGGCCACTAGCAAATAAGTTACTCGTTCGGGTTTTTCCTGTTGAACCATATGCCTCGGTATATAAAATATACAATATAATGCACAAAATAACTGTGAATATACGAGAAGAAACTTAGTTTAATCAAGAAACTGGGGAATCAAGATTATATATAGTGCATTTTGAAATTATAATGTTACAATCAGGATTATCTGATGCCAAACCTTGAATTTTCAAACGGAACTCGTGCATAAGGATTCGTTTTGATTTATATTCGTATTTCGTTTAATTTAGTCATGGGCTTAATCATTTTTTGAACACTGCTTTATTAACGTGCATGTATAAATAGAAAAATCATGAAGTCGCCACGTCGTATCTATAAAAGTGTCGAAGGATTTGCAGAATACCGCAACATTTGTCTACATTTGCGCTCAATCACGATATCCCCAATTTAAAATTTCGCCAACGGAAACCGTCGCTTTTACTTTGAGTTAAATGTGTTTTAATTATTTTTGATAATCTATGGAAAACACTGTGCAGACTATTATATTATGGGCTTTAAAGGCTGTGTCGGAAACTTTATTTGGTCACTCGGATAGTAATGTTACACTTTATATTTCACACAATTGAAGATTGCTTTTGTTTAAATACTCTCCGCAATGATATGCACCTTTAATATCACTTTAACAAATTTTAATAAATTATTAAGACGTACACCAACAATCATAATATACATCGTTCGATATGTTATCGTTATCAAAAGGCCAATGTTCTAGTTAAACGACATCAACGTGTTGGTATATATATCGTTCAATGATTACTCGAATATTTACCTCGATTTTCACATGAATGTTTTATCTGCAGTTGAATGAGCGATGTGCAACTTTTTGTAAGGACTCAATTTTATTATTATATATAGTATATAGTTATATTTTATTGAAATGAAGACATTATAAATAGAATATGTGTTAAGTTTGCAATAAATGCATATATATTTGTGCAATATTTCAGCCTAAATTGTTCAGAAAATGGAGACTGAAAAATCAACTGATACAGGAATAGAATTACCGGTCGATGTTGATGTTGATATTCACAAGCAAAAGTGTAAAGAACATTCTGATGAAAACCAGTCGTTTTATTGCAAAAAACATGATGCATGTATTTGTGGTCGATGCGTTTTTTCAAATCACTTTTCTTGTTTGGAGACGGTGGTTGATTTTAACGTTGTCCAGCACGACGCAGAACACGCGAATCAAAGTGTTTCTACATTGCATATGTTGGACGAAGAAATGGACCGCATTATGGCCGAAATAGACGAAAACAGACGACTTAATAATAAATGCAGATCAATTTTTGCGAAAGAGATAAATAAATTCCACGGAGCGTTAGTCCAGCAACTTGAAATGTTGATGACAAAAGCAGAAAAAGAAAGTGATAACTTACACAAACAAAATACAGAAGTACTAGATGAAACGGAACTTAAATGTAAGGAACATAAACAAGTTCTACGGCAGCACATTGAACTTTTAGATGAGTTAGAACATAAAAAGCATTATCGACATTTATTCGTACTACTTAAGAGAATGGAGAAGAATGAAGATTCATTCAAAGATAAGAACAATAGGTGTAGACATGAAAACCATATTACGGAATACGAATTTGTTCGCAACTTGAAGTTTGCTAAACTAATCGAGGAAGTGGATCATATTGGAATACTTACGATTGAGTGCGATGGAAGCGAAGAAGTAATAGAAATCGTTGATGAGGTACGCATATTTAAGCAAACTGTTTAAGTTGGCTTCAATTAGAATTGTTTATTGACACGGTGTTTATTTTGATATGATATTGTTTCTTGATATTCAATCTAAATTGATTTGTCATAGATGATGGGGGCGATACAATTTCTTAAACATTCATTTTACAATGCTCTATTACTTTTTAAATAAATATTTATGGTACTTTTAAATAATTAAACACATGTATGTACGTATTATAAAAATGACCAGTTCATGACGGCTTAATAAAAGTATATATACGTACTTCCAGCTTGTTTAAATAATATCATTGGGTATGCAACATGTGTTTGCGTTTCTTTTGGAAGTCACGAATATGGTACTTAAAAGTAATGTATATTTGCATTCACCGAATAGGCTTTATAATAGCTTAAGGATGCATGCCTTTCAATGGTAAAGTATTTGCATACATGATTTGATTCTCAATAAAATATTAAATTATAATACATTCATTAAATATAGCAAACAATTATACTTCAGAATGTGGTGGCTGTTATTGATGAAAGAATGCGAGATGAGCAAAACGAAGAGAACACGTCCGGAGTAAAAGGTAAGAGAAATGCATATTTTTCCCATATTATGTAAACTAAAGTTTTCAAGTGAATAATGCAACAGGGTTATTCGTTGTCAACAAAAGTTGTGAAGTTCTGTTCCAACGGAATGAGTCGTATGAAATTAAATAACAAAGTTTGATTCATTTCATATTTTGCCTCAGAAAAAAACATTTCACTACTACTTAACTGACTAATAAAATAAGGCAGTGCATATACACTAGTTTTTATTTTTCCAGAAAATGCCAGGCGTAATCGTTTAGAACATGAAAACCTTCAACGTATACAGTGCGAATATGATGAGCGTCTTAAAGAGTTAGAAGAATTTATTCGAAAACGAGAAGAGATGCACAGACAAAAGGAGATTCAGTTTGATGAACAGCTTAAATGTCTGCAAGAAAAAGAAATGGAGATTTCCAAACAAGAAAAAAACGTAAATTTTGAAAAAGAGAAGTGCGAAACTATGAAGCGGGAGTATGAACAAAAGATTAAAAAACTGCAAGAAGAATCGGTGGTTTCTAAAAAGGAGATTAAACAACTTCAAGAACAAGAAACACGAATTATTTTTGAAAAAGAGCAATATGAACAAAGTATGAACCGGGCTTATGAAAAGAGGTTTAAACAAGTACAAGACGAATTGGCGGTTTCTGAACAGAAGATTAAACAACTACAAAAACAAGAAAAACTAATATTTTTTGAAAAAGAGCAAACTGAACAAAGTATGAAACGGGAGTATGAAAAGAAGATTAAAGAACTACAAGAAGAATTTGCGGTTTCTTACCAGATGATTGAACATTTACAGGAAAAAGAAAAACGCATTAATTTTGAAAAAGATTCATGCGAAAGTATAAAGCGGGAGGATGATCAGAGGATTAAAACACTAAAAGTAAATTTGACGGTTTCTGTACAGCAGTTTAAAAAGCTACAAGCAGAATTGGCGGTTTCTGTACAACAAATGAAAAAACAACAAGAAGAATTGGCGGTTTCTGAACAGAAGATTAAACAACTACAGGAACAAGAAAAACGCATTAATTTTGAAAAAGATAAATGTGAAAGTATGAATCGGGAGTATGAAAAAAATATTAAAAAGCTACAAGAAGAATTGGCGGTTTCTGAACAGAAGATAAAACAACTACAAGAACAAGAAAAACGTATTAATTTAGAAAAAAGGAAATGTGAACGTCTCAGGCTGGAGTATGAACAATGGATTAAAAAACTGCAAGAAGAATGGGCGGTTTCTGTACAGCAGACTAAAAATCTACAAGACCAATTGGCAGTTTCTGAACAAGAAGTCAAACAACTACAAGAACAAGAAAAACGCATTAATGTTGAAAAAGAGAAATGCGAAAGTATGAAGCGGGAGTATGAACAAAAGATTAAAAAACTAGAAGAAGAAACGGTGGTTTCTGAAAAGGAGATTAAACAACTTCAAGCACAAGAAAAACGGATAAATTTTGAAAAAGAGCAATATGAACAAAGTATGAAGCGGGCATATGACAAGAGGTTTAAACAAATACAAGAAGATATGGTTGTTTCTGAACAGAAAAATAAACAACTACAAGGACAAGAAAAAACGAATTATTTTTGAAAAAGAGCAAAAGGAACAAAGTATGAAGCGGGAGTATGATACGAAGATTTACAACTTACAAGACGAATTGGCGGTTTCCGTACAGCAGTTTAAAAATCTAGAAGAAGAATTGGCGGTTTCTGAACAGAAGTTTAAACAACTACAAGACAAAGAAAAACGAATTAATTTTGAAAACGGGAAATGCGAAAGTATGAAGCTGGAGTATGAACAGTCGATTAAAAAATTACAAGCAGAATTGTCGGTTTCTGAAGAGGAGATTAAAGAACTTCAAGAACAAAGAAGACAATTTTACAGAAAGAATTTTAAAAATAAGAAATACAAAAGTATGAAGCAGGAGATTGACCATTTAACTAAAAAACTACAAGAGGAATGTTCTAAACAGAAGATTCAAACACTTAAAGACGACGTCGTTTCGTTTTTGCTTTTAGTGTGTATTATTTGTTGTTGTGGATTTCAGTTTTATTTTTCTTCACCAACATAAACAAAAACTTTACATGAGCCTGTACAATGGAAGAAAGCTTATGAGACTTAAGCCTAAAAGCGATTTCTTACAGGTTGGAATTTAACATGCCATTTGTATCCAGATCCCGTGAACATAGACTGAGGTTAGATTTTGATTTCAATATGACAGATAATTCAGAGAATCAGGTATGCCGGTATAAATGTAGAGAAATCTTTCTCGTTGATGTTTCATATTTACTTAATGTAACATCCATAATTGCAATTATGGACGTTTGTGTACTTCCAAGGCTGCAATTTTGGAAGTCCTGTGGCCACAATAGGGAGTACATTATCCCAATCTTCTCTGAAAACCCCATACCAATACATATCGCATTTCAAGAACAGCTCAAGTGAATTAAAAACACGCCTGTACGTAAACCGCTTGTTAAGCTGTACAAGAAAGTCGCAATGTAAACACTTGAATCGTAAGAGGGGCGAATTGGTTTATTATCATATACAGTAAATTAACTCAATATGCACAGATACCGTCACACAATAACACAATTCATTAAATTTAGTTTATGTCTTTCTACTCAATCATTAACAGCGGCTAAATTCCCCAATCGCAGGTAGTTGTCCGGCAATTATTCGTCTCTGTCTGAGCCTGCCACGTTGTGTCAGTGGCAGGTAATACAGACTAAGAAAAAGTCGCTTGGTAAAGAATAAAAATAATTACACGAGGACCTGAAATGACAATGAATTTATTTCCTTTCAAGCAATATATGATTTAATAACACTCGAACAATATTTCAACTTAGGTTCGGCTATTTCACTGCCAATGAGGCTAAAATCTGTCTCATAGGTTGATAGATAAAAGCATTTTAATAAAAGTTATATTTACCAGGTGTCTTAACTATTTGGTTCCTTCTCATATACAGTGAATTAAGTCAATGTACACAACTACTAGCACAAACGTTATGTCTTTCTACTCAATCATATCTGGTATATTAATGAACGGTTGATTTATGAGCTATTACCAAGTTTAACCTTATACACATGTATTAACATCGGCTAAATTTCCCAATCACAGGTAGTTGTCCGGCGATTGTTCGACTCTGTCTGATCTTGCCACTTAGTGTCAGGGGCAGATAATCCAGACTAAGAGAAAGTCGTTTAATAAGATATGAAAATAGTTACACGAGGACCTGATTTTACAATGAAACTATTTCCCTGAAAGCAATATACGATGCCATAACACTAATACAATTTCGACTTAACTTTTTAGCTATTTCAGTGTCAATAAGGCTCAGACTTTGTTCATGGGTTGAACAATTGATGTGTCTTACCATCAGGTGTCTTAACTTTTTGAATTTGTTACGACCTCTAAGGGCATTCAAAAATGCGCCGCTGTATTTTTGCTGTTTGATTTGGGAATTGTCTCTTTTTAAGATAAACAATTAATGTAGAACAAAAATACCTTTTACATTGTAGTAGGCAATGTGAAGACAGCACATGTTCTTGACTATATAGAAAAAAAATCATTGTTAAAATCTTGTTATAATTTAAAGGCTTGGGATACATTCGAAGTATTGAAGACTCAAGTATTTCATTCATCACATGAATCGGAAGCTATCCTTGCGGCCTACATAAGTTTTAATATAACTCAACATCTGGTTTGATGTTCAGAGAATGTATGATTACACAATTTTGATAAACGCATACTTGTATTGTACAATTATTAAGCACGGATTTAACGGCATTTCAAAATATCAGATTGCATGTACAGTTCCACTTTTCAGTTTTTGATCGTAAATTAATAAAATTATAGCAGTACAATTTTGGCCCTTCCAGACATATGCCCGCTCGTTATATTTAGCATATGCGGACATTTGCCCTCCGGGACGAATGCCAACCCGGACATTTGCGCTCCCAAAATCGTCATAAACAATAGCCAGTGTTAAAGTCATGATTATTCCAAAGTATTATAGATCTCGCCCTAATATGTTCAAGTTTATCGAACTACTTAATAGTTCAAACAAAATAGTGTTAAGAAAACTTGCCATGTTTTGTTTAAAATGCTTTAAAATGCGAGAACATGTCTTATATGTGTAGTATAAATTATATATCTTTCACAAAGACAATAAGCTTAAAAAGGATATGATATACTTGTTACAATTATTAAACTTCGTTTTTACATAATGTGGTCATTATGTATTAACCTCATCCATGTGACATTCTCACTAAAACATGTTGTATGTTATTCTGTTTTTAAATTCATCTTTCCTCGAAATGATGTATGTTTTATATATAATTTTTATGCAGGCTGTTATTGCATATGTATGTTTATGGCGATGAGCTATATGCTTAAGTCAAAATAAAATATTCTGTTCTGTTCTGTTCTGATAATAAACTATCAAAATGTGAGCGGTATGTTAAAAGAAACACCTAAATATTTCAAATGATTTATTATAAATTGTTTGTCGGCATTTTAATGGCTTAATTGTAATAAGTTAATTGTATGAGCTTCAAAATTATAAACACATTATTTAATGAATCGCCAAATACCGGAAGGGCCTGTGTCCTGGAGGGGAATGTTCGTGAGGGCATTATTCATGTCCCCTTATTCTAAAGGTAAGGGTAGGACATATGTTCTTGAAGGCAAGTACCCAGCCCCATTATTTCTTTAATGGTACTTTTTTTTGTCACGCTTAACGATCAAAAAGGTTCCACACCGCGAAAACATAATCCATTATCGATCTGTCAATTTAACAAACAATGCCTGTTATGCAAACATGTCACGTGATTGTGAGGGATAGCATTCGACTGCATTATTTTTGTTCCGATTAAGTGCAGGGCTCCTCTGGAGGATCGACGCACTTTGGCCACTATAGTATTTGACTAGTATACAAGGAGTCCTGGGTCCTGGGTTGAACAAGACCTTGGTGTCATAGTGGGTGATCTTAAGAACGCTCCCACAGTGGGTTAACCCATGATCTCCCGGTCGCTAAGCGGACACCTTATCCACTACGCCACGGAGAATGAATGCAAAGTGTCAAACAGTGCACCCCAATACACAGAGTTAGCAATAAACGCATGGTTAAAAGAACAAAGAAAGTTTATTATTAGTGGCAATCAATTGTAATTTAAAAAAAAACTTAAGACGATGCAACATAAATAACCACCTGGCCTATTAATGAAGGTGTGAATATCAGTAAATTGTGTAAGCAGGCTGCAGCACTGAATCATTAGTTAAATGTTAACTTTGCACATACATGTACATCACTACAAGGATAATATTGAATGTACATGGTTATTATCATGAAGTAACTAAATTGTATATGTCCAGTATCTATCAAGTACACTATGTATCACATATGAGCCTCGTTTTGAAGTGTTAGCTTATCAGAATGATTACAATGTCACACACAAATAAACTAGATATTATAATACCGCACTTATAATAGAAAGTTCACATCCTGTTATAATTTGATCATAAACTCTTAATACTTAATTTTACTGTTTTAAACTTTTCATACACATTTTGTTTGTCTATGTTAACAACCTACACAACTTCAGCTAATGATTTGGCCGTAATAAAAAGTTAGCCGAACTAATAATTAGTGGACACTTGAAATCTACAACATTTAGTGTCCTGAAATAATGATGTTTGTACAGTTTTATCTTGGTACAGAAATGAGCTTCGCCATGGCTGGTTGTTTGCAACTCTACCCCTTTAAACCCACACTTGTTACATCCAACATAATATGGCTTATTTCCCAGTTGATACTTGTCACATTTTGGCATTGGTGATATGTAAGAATATTGAAATGTAAATCTGAACCGAAATATTAACTTGATGCACGTAAACTCCTATTAGAATTTCCAAAGCACAAAGTTTTTAAAATTATCACATCTTTAATCACAGTTATATGCCCTAATCTTATTAAATGACTTGACGATTATGCTTTTAGTTCCAATAGTATATTATATCGATTTACACGTATAAACTTGTTGCAAAAGTACCAGGTCCAAAGAGCATAATTCAGCTTAGTTTCAAGTCAGAGTTTGAGGGCATTGGACGATGACTTGAAATAATGACCCTTTTAAGACATGTGTCAATTCAATATCTGTATTTGATAGCCAGACACAAACATATTGCACACACATTTATCTTAACCTGATTATTTAAGTATGATGTAGTTAACAGACAAAATACTCATAAAGAGTAACAAGAGATGTTTGTAAAACATGTATTACCCCGAATTGTGGCAGTCTTTCCTTGACCTTGACATTTGATGTCTTGATTTGAAATTCATAAGGGGTCATCCTTCGTCAAGATTAACAAGCAAACTTATTTTATGATCCTAAGAATTCTCTAGATATTGTGTTAAACCCATTTTCATGTTACAAGAATATGTGACCTTTATCTTTTACCTGTTGACCTATCAAGAACTGTCCGAAAGACAGCGCCCTCCACTATTTTTCCGCTTTGATAGTATAATGAACTTTTTAAGTCACTTAATATAATGGCCACAAAGAAGACTAAATATAAACTAAGAGAGCTGTCTTTCTTTCGGAAGAATACACTGTGTGATGAGCAACGGGAAATTACTCTCACTGATAGTACCGCACTTCAGTATCTCATTGATATGATTACGCATCTTCTCGTATATCCTTGGGGAATCCTGTGGTAGGGCTGCTTGAAGGGCGTGTTGTCACGAAGGGTTTTGTGGTTCTTGACCCAATGGCAAAGCACAATATCTCTTGGACTTGCATAACATACGTGATAATAGTTACCAGAATTAGTAGAGCTTTAAGAAACTGCTCAGGGGACAAATTGGAACAATCAGTCTTACTCATATTAAGACTTTGAACTTAAAAAAAAAAGAAAAAAAAAGAAAAGATGGATTAACAGATAGATAGAAGGGAAACTTATTGCTTTGATAAATAGCTATGACTTCATTTACGACACTTGTGATAGTTTTGGGCTTTATGAACACCGACTTGGCAGTCATGTTGCAAACAATAATTGTGGCATAATATCCATGTTGTGGGACTTTAACCACGTAAGATCTGAAAACTAGATCCTTCTGATTTTATGTGACCGCTTGCTGTATAGTGTTGCTAAGCTCTCTAAATGTTCCACTGAAACAATGTGTTAGTTTTTAGAGAAGACAGTTGCTGGACTACATACAAGTGTGTTGACGCCATCTGCCGCACATCAGGCAAAGACATAGAAGACGCAACAGATTTACATAACAACATCAGGTTAATTCACAAGATACCATGACAAGACGGACTAGCCTGTCTATGTCGTACAACTAGAACAAACTTAATGCAAATTTCAAAAACAAGAATAAAGACGAATGTTTCAATAAAACCGAAAATTTCTTAGTGATTACGATTTGCCCCATTAACCTTTAAATCGACACCTTATGTTGATAGACCACAAATCGATGGTCTTTTTGATTGGGTCTGGTAGAATGGTTGAGAAAAAGTGGAGACCGCACAACCAGTGTAAATAAGGGAAATGCAATGCGCAGAATGAACATAAGATCGGTCATTTTGAGTTACTAATCAAACGATTGCAAATGAAGAATAATTCTGAAAAGAAAAAAGTAGTAGATTTCCCGTAAAACACATCGACCTCTGTTTTGCCACTAGTTGATGAGGTTACTGTCTGCTTCGTTTGAAAATACGTTTCATGTATGTATAATATATAATATCATCGTAGAAAATGTATAAACGAGCAAAAGTTTAATCAAGAAACTGGAGAGTAAAGATTATACATTGGGCAATTTTAAAATATAACTTGTGTCCTTATACAGTTCTTTAAAAAAAATATTAGAAGACAATGCATAGTCATAAATATCCCTTCTTTCATTACATATAAAATGCACACATTCATTTTACACCACGCACATTTATTAAGTCACAATAAGGATTACATGCTGTCAAACACTGTCATCGTATGTTCTAAAATTCAGTTATGGGCCTTTTCATTTTCTGAACACGGCGTTATCAGTGTTCGTGTAAAAAAAGCTGACACATAAGGAAGTCGCAACGTCAATAGAAACCGCAAAATTTGCTATATTGGAGGTCAATCACGAAACACCAATTTTAAACTTCGCCAAAGGAAACCGTGATTATAACTGTGAGTAAATTGTGTTTTTGATATTTCGATGTAAAACACTGTGTAGATTTTTATAGTCTGGTTGTGTCAGATACTTATTTATACTAGTCAAATTCATTAATAAGAGCAGTTGTTGAGCAGCATGTTTGGGCAAACGGAACTGTTATATTTCGTCATTGAGACGTGTAATTTCAGAACACTTTAAATTTGCTGTAACACAGTTCTTTTGTGTAAATAGTCACCGCAACGGTAAATACCGTAACAACTATTGAAAATCCGTTTAGACGCCATTGATCCTAATGTACATGGCTCAATATTTGTAGAACGTAAACACATCATATGCTATCTTTACCAAAGCGCCACGTCGAACGACAAGTGTACAGAGTGAATTATCTTGTTTGACGATATCAATGTGTTTATATAGCTATGTTTCAAAGATAACACGTACTCAAACATGAACCACATTAAAGGGACTTTTTCACAGATTGTGGCATGTATTGAAGTTTGTCATTAAATTCTTTAAATTTGATAAATGTATACATTGGAACTAAATAGCTCCAGTAAAAAAACAAGACTAAAATTAAAGAAAGTGAAAAAAGTATTCATCAACTGGGCTCGAACCACTGATCCTAGGAGTGAAAGTCTAGCGCTTAAACCACTCGGTCATCCGTGCTCATACATTGAAGGGTGTATTTTATACATTATATAGGCAATCCTCGTAATGTCACAAAATACAACGATAACAACAGAACTCTCCAAATTATTCACTCGTTTCACGTTTGTAACGCTTTATAATTTTCAGGTTTTTAAATCGTCAAAAAATGCATATAATGGATATTTTAGAGCATCAAAAATGTTCAGTATTACTGTTTCCTTGTAAATAGTATAACTACAACGAAAACTTGCAAATCTGAAACTTTTTTTTTCAATTTTGTCAATTTAGCAAAACGTGAAAAGGTCCCTTTAATGAGATGAATGTTTGATCTGAAATTGAATATATTGTGTTTATATTGTATTTGAATGATCAATTATAAAACATATTGAATTATTGTTATGTTTGAAATAAATACATTTATATTTTGCAATATTTCAGCCAAAATTGTTCAGGAAATGGAGACAAGTATAGTGCAGTGTGGCGAAAACTGCGAAAAGAAAATTATGTTGAATATAGAAACTGAAAAATCAACTGAAACAGGATCAAAATCAACTGTCGATGCTGATGTTGATATTCACATGCAAAAGTGTAAAGATCACACACACGAAAACCTGACATTTTATTGCCAGACACACTGTATATGTATTTGCGGCCGTTGCTTTCGTTCCAATCACATTTCTTGTACGGATTTGGTGGTTGAATTAAACGATGTTCTGCACGACGCAGAACACGTGAATAAAAGTGTTTCTACATTGCAAGTGTTAGACGAAGAAAAAAACCGCATTGTGGAAGAAATAGACGAAAACAGACGACTAAATGATAAATGGAGGGCAAACTTTGCGAAAGAGATACGTACATATCACGGAGCGTGTGTCCATCAACTGAAAATGTTGATGACAAAGGCTGAAAAAGAAAGTGATAACTTACACAACCACAATACAGACGTAGTTGATGAAACATAACTTAAATGTACGGAACATAAACAAGTTGAACGGCAGCAAATTGGACATTTATATGAGTTAGAACATAAAAAGCATTATCGACAATTATTCGTAGCACTTAAGAGAATGGAGAGGAATATAGATTCATTAAAAGATAAAAACGTTAGGTGTAGGCATGAAAACCGTATTCAGGAATATGAATTTGTTCGCAACTTGAAATTTGCTTAACTAATCGAGGAAGATGATGATATTGGAACACTTACGATTGAGTGCGATGGAAGCGAAGAAGTAATTAAAATCTTTGAGGAGGTACTTATATTTAAGCAAACTGTTTAAGTTGGCTTCGATGCTATTTTTGTATTGATATGGTGTATATTTTCAAATGAAATTAAAGATGATTAACAACCTCAAATACTTGTCAGAGATGATAGTGTGATACTATTTCTTAAACATAGATTTTACGATGCAGTATTTCTGAAATGGATATTAATGGTACTTTTAAATAATAAAACACATGTATGAACGTATTGTTAACATGACTTTTCATGAGGGCTTAATAACTGCATTCATGCGTTGTTCCACTTATTATAAAAAATATCATTGGGTATGTACTTCTTGATTGCGTTTCTTTTGGAAGTCACGAATATGGTACTATTTGTTAATGCCCAGTTAAACTCCCTTAAGATGCATTTTAATAGCTTCAGGATACGTGCCTTTCAATTGTCGAGTATTTGCTTACATGATTTGATTCTAAATTAAATAATACAATTATCATAACTTCATATTGAATATAGCAAACAATTAAATTCTAGAAGGCAGCTGCTGTTGATGATAGAATTCGAGAGGAGCAAAATGAAGAGAAAACACCCGATGAAAAAGGTTAGAAGAATGCATATTTTCCCCATGTTACGAAGACTCAGGGGCGTAGATAACCTCCAAACATTGGGGAGGCGGTCCAGTTTCTGTACTGGGAACATAAAGGGGTTCGTTTGAGAGGGTTGTCCTCTCCCATGGTTCCGAAAAAAAATACAATTACAATTAATATGGTGCGTTTTGGGGGAACTTTCATGTTGATATAAATGCTCGATTTTTGTCTCATTTTCAGTTTGTCATGAAATCAGTTTGTCCAATGCCGCCGCCCACGACCCAAAAATCTAAACAGTTATTATTTTCCTTTCCAAACACTCGTGCTAATTAAAACATTAAATTAAGTACATGTTTATCTATTTTAATGACGGAGTTTAACAAGTGATATTAACAATAATAACATTAACATTACATTTACAGCACATATATTTTATTACTGATGGACATATTTAACACCTGAAATGGGAAGACTGTTATAAATAACCACATGAAAATACACAACAACCAATACAATATGACATGATAAGTAAAGAATATATCCACATTTCGAACACTATTAAAATACTGAACCAGGATGAATTAATGTTATTTAATTAAGTTAAATAAACAACATTTACGGCATAATTCATTTTTAAGACACATTTAGTAGTGGAGCCATGTGAAGGAATCAAACCAACTATATGGGAATGAACGCTGTTCTGGCTTTTTCTTCCCGAACGTACGCTTAGGAAATGCAAAATTTCGAGGCTTATTAGGAATACTCATTTTGAACATTAAACTATTACATATATGATATTGTGTCAATGATTTCTACTCAAATACTAACTGTTATACTTAGAGAACAAAAATATTTATAAACTAATTAATGTTTTTCACGCGTTTATTTACTCAAAATTGTTTTAAGTGGCAGTAACCTTTGAATTAAAGCGATCAATTAAAATTAAAAGAATAGCCTGTCCTTAATCAAAACACCGAAAGTGGAATCACGGAAAAGAAAAATAAAACAATTAACGCAATGACATTTTCCCCGGCCTCTAGTTTATGACACCTAACAAGGGATATTGACACATCACTATTGGCAACCTCAGAGGAGACGGAGAGGGGACACGTGGCTTCTGCACTGACGGCGCGTGATTACAAAAATACTGGTTTTGGGGCGGCGAATTTTTTTGGATTTTACGTTTTATTTATATAACGATGACTATTCGAAATATTGGGNTTAACTACGCCCCTGAGACTACAACTTTAAATTGAATTGAATATTTCCTCAGGGTTATCCTTGTTTACAAAAGGTGTTAAATTCTGTTCCAACGCAAGCAGTGGTATGGCATTTCATAACAAGTTTTGATTCACTACATATTCAAATCTGCATTTTTTTCTGTAATAATACTAACCTGACTATTAACTAAGGCAGGGCATAGTTACTAGTTTTTGTTTGTTTGTTTGTTATTTTTTTCTCCAGAAATTCCAATGCGTGATTGTTTAGAACATGCACACTTCCAAGGTATACAGCGCGAATATAATGAAAAATTAGAGCGTCTCAGAGCGTTAGAAGAATGTATTCAAAAACGAGAAGAGACACAGAGACAAACACAGATTCAGTATGACGAGCAGCTGAAATGTCTGCAAGAAAAAGAAACGACGATTTCCAAACAAGAACAAAGCATTTATTTTGAATAAGTAAAATGCGAAAGTATGAAGCGAGGTTATGAACAAAAGATTAAAAACCTACAAGAAGAATTGGCAGGTTTTGAACAGAACATTAAAAAACTACAAGAACAAGACAAACGCATTAATTTTGAAAAAGAGAAATTCGAAAGTATGAATCGGGAATATGAACAGTGGACTATAAAACTACACGAAGAATTTGCGGATTCTGTAGAGCAGATTATAAAACTACAAGAAGATTTGGCTGTTTCTGAACAGAAATTTCAACAACTACAAGAACAAGAAAAGCGCATACATTTTAAAAAAGAGAAATGCGAAAGTGTTAATCGGGCGTATGAACAGAAGATTAAAAAAACTTCAAGAAGAATTCGCGGTTTCTGAAAAGAAGATAAAAACACTACAAGAAGAATCGGCGGTTACTGAACAGAAGATTAAACAACTTCAAGAAAAAGAAAAAAACATTCTTTTTGAAAAAGAGCAACTCGATCAAAGTTTGAAGCGGGCGTATGCACAGAATATTAAAGACGCATTCACGGGGTTTTGTTTGTTATTTTTTATTGTTTTTTGTTTAGTATATTTCTTTGATTTTTCATGTTTACTTAATGAAACATCCATTATTGCAATTATGGACGTTTGTGTACTTCCATGGCTGCTATTTTAAAAGTCATGTGGCCACAATTGGGACTTAATTATCCCAAATATTAAAAAATCAAAGTACTAAAAGTACTGGTTGGTCGACTTTGCTGGATTTTTAATAACCATGCACTTCACATTGAAAACTTAAATTTGCTTTATTTAAATAAAATATGCATTAAATATATTCTAATGATTCATCAGATGTACCAACGCAATTCTGCAACAGCAAAAGATATTTGCGGAGAGGAGTGAAAGGGGGTGGCTTTTTATCTGCAAAATGGGCAAAAAGTATACTATTTTAGTGGAATGTGACCAATATTTGACCCCAAAACCGTCAAATTGAGGTCATAAAAATGATAAGACTTAAAGGGGTTTTCCTGCTATTTGAAAAAGGCCGTATAACGGACCCGATCCCAAACCAAACGGACCCAATTTCAAAAAACGGGGTTTCCCAATCGGCAATTTTAACTTTTTTCAATTTTAAAATAAATAAAGTATTTTAAAAACATTATCGTTCGTGGGTATCTTTTTTCACCAGCATAAACAAGTCCCATTGGATTGTAACAGTTTGACATCATTAGCTTACAGCGCGCGTTCCATCCAAGGCAACGTCTTTTCACTATGGCATTAGCACCCGAGTTACACGCAGTCCTCATGGAAGGTGTATACAGCGACGAATACTTTTTTCCCCATGACACATGTTAAATTGGTCACGTGATAATGTTTATGCGCATTAATACTAATACCATGCGATTGGAGCTATTTTGTTTGCGAATGCAGAATCTGAATGCAAAGTGAGGTTAATTGCAGTAACGGACTATATTCTGAAACTGATTCTTCGGTATACGTATATTATGTTACCAATGGGGCGAATTGCTGAAGGCATCGCCCCAAAAAAACATACCGATAGATATCACTTCGCAAGTACAGTTCAAGTTAATTAAATACACTCCTGTACGTAAACCGCTTGTTAAGCTATTCAACATGGTCGCAATGAAAACACGTGTAAAGTAGGTAAAATCAGACAGGTAGATAGCCTGGTACCGGCTTGAACTTAGTAGTGCGCCTTGTACAAGCAAAAATAACGTCTGATAGATGGTTTATTTGAAAAAAAAGGGCGTTCATCAACAAATCACAAAGCCGTATTAAAGCAAATATACGTTCAATACTATATAACAAAGTGTATGTGCAACGGGCGACCGGTTGATGATGACTAGTGAATCCCGAGGTGACCGCAAGTGAAGTGCATTTCGGACTTGACGATCCAGTTAGAATTTCAGATGGATTCCTGTTTTGCGAATTTTGTTAGTTTTGACTACATATGTTTGCCACACTTTGACAGAAGGGGTTAGTGGAAACAAATGATATCATTTAAAACAAATATCCCCAATGTAATGCTTGCGTTGAGTTCAGTTTGTTAAAATATATTACTTTAAAAACCAGTTTAACAAATGTATCTTCGATTATTTTTATACAACAATCATAATATGTCAATACTAGCCATAACTTACTTCAAAATTATAGACCACGGGTCGATTTGTAAGAATTGATTCATTATCATTTACAGTAATTTAGCTCAATATACACATATATCAGCACACAATAACACAATTCATTAAATTATGTCTACCTACTCAATTATATCTGGTATATTGATGAACGGCTGATGTATGAGCTAATACAAAGTTTACTCTTATACACATGTATTTACATCGGCTTAAGTCCTCCATCACAGGTTATTATCCGGCGATTATTCGTCTCTGCCTGAGCCTGCCACTTAGTGTCAGTGGCATGTAATACAGACTAACAGAAAGTCGATTGGTAAGGTATGAAAATAGTAACACATCCAACATAACAGGTCTTATTTTACAGATAATACTGGTCACATTGTTGGCATTGTAGATATGTTAGATGAAAGAAGATGAAACTAAAATTAAGACAGTTTTTGTTCTTTCGGACCAAACCAATACACTGTTTAATGAGTAAGGGGATTTTCTCTCATTGATATTACCGCACTCCAGTATCTCATTGATATGATGACGCACCTCCTCGTACATCCCTGGGGAATCCTGGGGTACGGCTGCTAGAAGGGCGTGTTGTCACAAAGGATTTTGTGGTTCTTGACCCAATGGCAATGGAAATATCTCTTGGACTTGCATACAATACGTGTTTACAGTTACAAGAACTAGTCGATCTCTATGAAACAGCTCAGGCGACAAATTGGAATTATAAATCTTGATGTCTTACCCATCTTTAGACTTTGGAACTTGTAAAGATAGATAAACAGAAGGATAGAAAGGAAACGCGGTGCTTCTATTTACAACAGTTACTTCATTTACGACACTTGTTTTGGGGCTTTATGAACACCGACTTGGCAGTCATGTTGCAAACAGGAATTGTGGCATAATACCCATGTTGTGGGACTTTAACCACGTAAGATATGAAAACTAGGTCCTTCTGATTTGCTATTACCGCTTTTTGTATATTGTTGCTGAGCTCTCTAAATGTTCAACTGAAAGAGATAAACCCATAAAGTCTCACCTCAACAATGTGTTAGTTTAAGGAGTATGTTATACCAGTATGTTGACGCCATCTGCCGCACATCAGGCAAAAACATAGAAGATACAACAGATTTACATAACAACATCAGGTTAATGCACAAGATACCATGACAAGACGGCCTAGTCTCTCTATGTCGTACAACTAGAACAAACTTAATGCAAATTTCATAAAAAAAGAATAAAGACGATTTTTTCAATAAATGCGATAATTTCTAAATGATTACCATTTGCCTCATCAACCTTTAAATCGACCTCTTATGTTGAAAGACCACAAATCGATGGTCTTTTTGATTGGGTCTAGTAGAATGGTTGAGAAATAGTGGAGACCGCACATCCAGTGTAGATAAGGGAAATGCAATGCGCAGAATGAACATAAGGTCTGTCATTTTGAGTTACCAATCAAACGATCTGCAAATGAAGGAGAATTCTAAAAAAGTAGTAGATTTTCCGTAAAACACATCGACCTCTGTTTTGCCACTAGTTGAGGAGGAATTACTGTCTGCTTCGTTTGAAAATACCTTTTCATGTATGTATAATATATAATATCATCGTAGAAAATGTATAAACAATCACAAAGTTTAATCAAGAAACTGGAGAGTAAAGATTATACATTGGGCAATTTTAAATGATAACTTGTGTCCTTATTCAGTTCTTTAAATTATTTTATAGTGAAGTATGAAGCTTTCTAAGTCATAAATATACCTTTTTATAGTTCTTATAAACTGCACACACTGATTTTACACCACGCACATTTATTATGTTACAATAATGAGTCCCTGCTGTCTAACACTGACTTTTCAAAAGTACCTCGTGCATCACGAACAGTTTTAATTTATCATCTTATTTTCCAACATTCAGTTATGGGCCTTATCATTTTCTAAACACGGCATTATCAGTGTTCATGTATAAATAGCTGACACATAAGGAAGTCGAAACGTCAATAGAAACCGCAAAATTTGCTATATTGCAGGTCAATCACGAAACACCAATTTTAAACTTCGCCAACGGAAACCGTGATTATAACTGTGAGTAAATTGTGTTTAAATTGATATTTCGATGTAAAACATTGTGTAGATTTTTATATTCTGGTTGTGTCAGATACTTATTTATGCTAGTCAAATTCGTTAATAACAGCAGTTGTTGAGCAGTATGTTTGGGCAAAAGGAACTGTTATATTTTGTCATTCATACGTGTAATTTCAGAACACTTTTAATTTGCCGTAACATAGTTGTTGTGTTAATAGTCACCGCAACGATATGTACCGTAACAACTATTGAAAATCAATTTAGATGCCAATAATCATAATATACATGGCTCTTTATTTGTAGCACGTAAACACATCGTATGTTATCGTTACCAATACGTCATGTCAACAGACAAGTGTTCAGAATGAATGTTCTTGCTAAACGATATCAATCTGTTGATATAGCTATCGTCCAAAGATAACACGTACTCGAACATGAACCACATTAGAGGGACTTTTTCGCAGATTTTGGAATGTATTAAAATGTGTCATTACATATTTTAATTTTGATAAATTTAAACATTGGAACTTAATAGTTTCAGTAAAAAAAATCAAGAATAAAATTAAAAAAGAAACAAAAGTAATCATCGAATGGGCTTGAACCACTGACTCTAGGAGTACAAGTCTAACGCTTAAACCACTCGGCCATCCGTGCTCATACAGTGAGTGGTGTATTTTATACATTATATGAGCAATCCTCGTAATGTCACAAAATATAACGATAACATCAGAACTCTCCAAATTATTCACTCCTTTCACGTTCAGGGTGCCTATACCACGTGACTTTTTAAGATCTGTGTTGGGAGAATAAAGCGCGACCCTGTTAATATTTGTAAGGATGTCTTTTTAAATATGTAACCATTTTTTAATGGCATAAAGTGGAGAGCCCGCTCATTCGTGAGAGTTTTCTATATGCATCTTGATTATTTCAAACAAATAATAATTTTTCAGTAAAGTGCATCCGCGCGTTTGTAATATGAAGTCCCCACACTGATCCGACATTTTCCTAACCGTTCAAACGCGCGGTTGCATTTTACTGAAAAAAAAATTATTTGTTTAAAAAAATCATGATACCTATAGAAAACTATCACGAATGAGCGGGCTCTCTACGTTATCCCATTTAAAATGGTGAATATTAAAAAAGACATCCTCAAAAATGTTAACTGGGTCGCGGTTTATTCTCCCAAAACAGATCTTTAAAAGTCACGTGGTATAGGCACCGTGATGTTTGTAACCCTTTATAATTTTCAGGTTTTGAAATCGTCAAAAATGCATATAATGGATATTTTAGAGCATGAAAAATGTTCAGAATTACTGTTTCCTCGCAAATATTATAACAACACCGACAGTTTGCAAATCTGAAACATTTGTATTCAATTTTGTCAATTTAGCAAAACGTGAAAAGGTCCCTTTAATAAGATGAATGTTTGATCTGAAATTAAATATATTGTGTTTTATTGTATTTAAATGATCAATTATTAATATAAAATATATTGAATTGTTGTTATGTTTAAAATAAATACATTTATATTTTTCAATATTTCAGCCTAAATTGTTAAGAAATGGAGACAAGTATAGTGCAGTGTGGCGAAAACTGTGAAAAGAAAAATATGTTGAATATAGAAACTGAAAAATCAACTGAAACAGGATCAAAATCACCTGTCGATGCTGATGTTGATATTCACATGAAAAAGTGTAAAGATCACACACATGAAAACACGTCATTTTATTGCCAGAAACATTGTATATGTATTTGTGGCCGTAGCTTTCGTTCCAATCACACTTATTGTACGGATTTGGTGGTTGATTTGAACGATGTTCTGTACGACGCAGAACACGTGAATAAAAGTGTTTATACATTGCAAGTGTTAGACAAAGAAATAGACCACATTGTGGAAGAAATAGACAAAAACAGACGTCTAAATGATGAATGTAGATCAAGCTTTGTAAACGACATTAATGAATTTCACGGAGCGTTAGTCCACCAACTGAGAATTCTGATGACAAAAGCATAAACAGAAAGTGATAACTTACACAAACAAAATACAGACGTAGTTGATGAAATGGAACTTAAATGTAAAGACCATAAACAAGTGCTACGGCAGCAAATGGAACATTAAGATGAGTTAGAACATAAAAAGCATTATCGAAATTTATTCGTAGCACTTAATAGAATGGAGAAGAATACAGATTCATTAAAAGATAAGAACGTGAGGTGTAGACACGAAAACAATATTAAGGAATATGAATTTGTTTGAAACTTGAAGTTTGCTTAACTAATCAAAGAGGATGATATTGGAACACTTACGATTGTGTGCGATGGAAGCGAAGAAGTAATTGAAATCTTTGACGAGGTACGCAGACTAAAGCAAACTGTTTAATTTGGCTTCGATGCTATTTTTTATTGACATGGTGTACATTTTGAAATGAAATTGAAGTTGATTTACAACCTCAAATATTCTTTCATATAGTGTATTACAATTTCTTAATAATATATATGACAATGCACTATTTCTAAAATGACTATTAATGGTACTATTAAATAATATAACACATGTATGTACGTATTATAAAAAACACGAGTTCATGTGGGCTTAATTACAGCATACATGCGCAGTTCAACTTATCATAAATAATATCATTGGGTATGAACTCATTGTTAGCGTTTCTTTTTGAAGTCACTTATATGGTATTTAATAATTATGCCCAGTTGAACTCCCGTAAAATGCTTTTTAATAGCTTAAGTATGTGCCCCTTGCCATTGTCAAAAATCTGTATATATGATTTTACTCTAAATTAAATAATACAATCATAATAACTTCATTAAATACAGCAAACAATCAAACTTCAGAAGGTGGCGGCTGTTCCTGATGAAAACATGGGAGATGAGCAAAGTGAAAAAAAAACACCCGATGAAAAGGGTAAGAGAAATAAATATTTTCCCCACGTTACATAGACTACAATGTTCAATTGAATAATTTCTCATGGTTATCTTCATCAACAAAAGTTGTGAAGTTATGTTCCAAAGTAATGAGTCGTACGAACTTCCATAAGAAAGTTTGATTCATTACATATTTTGCTTCTGAATAAAAAAACATTTCACTAATACTTACCTAACTAATATAATAAGGCAGTGCATAGATAATAGTTTTTGTTGTTTAAGTTATTTCTCCAGAAAATACCAGGCGTGATCGTTTCGAACATGAAAACATTCAACGTATACAGTGCGAATATGATGAGCGTCTTAAAGAGTTAGAAGAATATATTCGAAAACGAGAAGAGATGCACAGACAAAAGGAGATTCAGTATGATGAACAGCTGAGATGTCTGCAAGAAAAAGACATGACGATTTCCAAACAGGAATTTTGAAAAAAGAGAAATGCGAAAGTATGAAGCAGGAGTATGAACAAAAGATTAAAAAACTGCAAAAAGTATTGGTAGTTTATGAACAGAAGATAAAAGAACATCAAGAACAAGAAAAACGCATTAATTTTGAAAAAGAGAAATTCGAAAGTATGAATCGGGAATATGAACAATGGACTTTAATACTACACGAAGAATTGGCGGATTCTTTACAGCAGATTAAAAAACAACAAGAATAATTGGCGGTTTCTGAATAGAAATTTAGACAACTACAAGAACAAGAAAAACGTATTAATTTTGAAAAAGAGAAATGCGAACGTGTAAATCGGAAGTATGAACGGAAGATTAAAAAAAACTTCAAGAAGAATCGGCGGTTTCTGAAAAGAAGATTAAACAACTTCAAGAACAAGAAACATTTTTGAAAAAGAGAAATGCCAAAGTATGAAACGATGGAATAAATAATTTCAAGAAGAATTGGCGGTTTCTAAACAGAAAATTAAAACACTAGAAGCAGACGTCGTGGGGCTATGTGGTTTAATGTTTATGGTTTGTTGTTAACTATTTTTCTTTTATTATTTTTTTTTCTTAAATAAAAAAAAAAAAACGACGAGACTTTAAATAGGGAGAAAGACATGTGAGATTTATGAGACTTAAGCCTGAAAGCGATTTCTTACAGGTTGGAATTTGACATGCCATTTGTATCCAGGTCCCGTGAAATAGTCTGTGGTCATATTTATATAACAATTTTGCAACTTATTCAGTGGAAGAGGTAATACCGGTATTTATTTAAAGAAATCATTGAAATTATTGTTTAAATCTTTCTTTTCGATTGATCTTCTTTTCTTGATGGAACTTTCAGCATTACAATAATAGATGTTTGTGTACTTCCATGGCTGCAATTTTGAAAGTCACTTGGTCACAACCGAGAGTAAATTATACCACTCTTTTCTGAAAACCTCATACCAATAAATATTACATCTAAAGTACGGTGCAAATTACTCTTACGTAGACCGCTTGTAAAGCTATGCAAGATGGTCGTAATCTCAACAGTTGTTAGCGTTTGTGCAAACAAACAGATAGTTAGCATGGTACATGGCTTGTAAGTTGATGGCACGTCTGGCACAAACCAAAATAATGTTTGACGCGATGGTTTATTTGCAGTAATGTATTTCGACAAAACAGGCCTTCATCAACAAATCACAAAGCCTTATTAAATCAACTATACTTTAAATACCATATAACGAATGATATACATTAAAGTTTTAAACGAACAGGACCAATGTTATGCTGATGTTTAGTTCAACTTATTACACTTTATTACTTTAATAAACCAGTTTAACAAATGTATCTTTGATTATTTTAATACAACGCTCATAATATGTCAAAACTAGCCATAAATAACTTCAAAATTAAAGAACATGGGGCGATTCGTAAGAGGGGCGAATTGGTTCATTATCATATACAGTAATTTAACTCAATATACATAGATAGCAGCACACAATAACACAGTTCATTAAATAAAGTTTTATGGCTTTCTACTCAATTATATCTGGTTTATTAATGAACGGCTGAATTATGAAAGAAGGGTTAAAGTTTCTGTTTATAGTCTGATATTGATATTCATTATCAGCCGTCCATCACATTAAATCCCGTGATCACTGGGTTATAAGTCGTCCGTTTACACTCGGCGCAGTATGCAGCCACGACACATTGGTTTATTTCCCTCACAGGTATCCATTTATACACCTGGTGGAGAGGAGCAAGTGTGGGATAATTTTTGTTCGCTCAAAAGAATCGAGTGGTCTGAGCGGGATTCGAACCAGCGACATACATGAGCTATTACCATGTTTAATCTTGTATGCACATGTATTTACGTCGGCAAAAGTCCCCCATCACAAGTATTTGTCCGGCGATTTTTCGTCTCTGCCTGAGCCTGCCACGTAGTGTCAGTGGCAGGTAATCCAGAAAGTCGTTTGGTAAGGTATGAAAAAAGTGACACGAGGGCCTGAGCTGATAATGAAAGTATTTTTATGAACGCAATATACGATGTAATAGCACTATCACACAATTTCAACTTATATTTTAATTACTATCTGTTGTTTTGTTTTGAATTTTAATGGTTTAATTGTAATAATTTAATGCATTAGCTTTCAAATTATTAAAACATAAAGCAAGGAATAACACAATGTCGGGAGGGTCAAAGTCCGGGAGGGCGTATGTCTGGGAGGGCATTATGTATATCCCCATATTATAAAGCGCTCAAAGAACAAAGCCAGATTCTAATTCGTGGCAATCAATTGTTATAATAAACAAACTGTAGTCGATGAAACATTTATAAGTACATGGCTTATTAATAAGGATGTGAATATCAGTTATTTTTGTAAGCCGGCTGAAGTATTGAATCATCATTAAATAATAAATTTGCACATAAATCATTACAAGGATATTATTGAATATACAGATTTGTAACATAACGCAGCTCAATCGTATGCATCATGATATTTTATTACTGCACTTATAATAAAACGTGCACGTCCTGTTCTAATTTAATCATAAACTCTAAATACTTGATTTACTGATTTCAACACTTTATTAAAATTGTGTTTGTCGAGCAATTCAATATTGGACACTTAAATGGGTGGTTCGTTCAATCCCTGAAATCCACAACAATTTAGTGTATCTTATTTAATAATGCTTGTACAGGTTTATCTTGTTACAAAAATGGGCTTTGCCATGGCTGGTTCTTTGCAAATCTATCCCTTAAAACCCACACTTGTTACAGTCAACATAATAGGGCTTATTTCACAGTAAAAACTGGTCACATTTGTAGCATTGATGATATGTCAGAATATTCACATGTAAATCTATACATAAATATCAACTTAATGCAGGTACACTTTAAGTATAATTTCTAAGGCAAAAAGCATTTAAATGTATCACAGTTATACGCCTTAATCTTATAACATGACTCAAAGATAATGCTTTTAGTTTAAATCATATATTATATAGATTTACATGCACAACTTTGTTGAAAAAGTACCAGGTCCAAAATGAATAATTCTGCGCAATTGTAGGTCCAAGTTAGGGGGTCATTGGACGATGACTTTAAATAATGACCCTTTTAAGACGTGTGTCAATTCAATATTTGTAGTTGATAGACATACCCAAACCTATTGCACACAAATATATATTAACCTAATTATTAAAGTATGGTGTAGTTTATCGCCGACATACAACATACATAGAGAGTACCAAGAGATGTTTGTAAAACATGTATCACCCCCGACTTGTGGCAGTCGTTCCGTGACCTTGACTTTTGATCTCTTGATTTGAACATCATTAGTGGTCATGCTTAGTCAAGATTTACCAACAAACTTATTTATATGATCCTAAGAATACTCAAGATATTGTGTTAAACAAAGTTTCATATTACAATATTTGACCTTTATCTTTGACTTGTTGGCCTATCAAGAACTGTCCCAAGACAGCGAACTCGACTTTATTTCCGCTTTGATAGTATTATTAACTTTCAAAGGCACTTAATAAACTGACCACAAAGAAGACAAAATTGAAATTAAGAGAGGTGTCTATCTTTCGGACGAATACACTGTTTGATGAGTAAGGGGAATTACTGTCGTGTTGTCACGGAGGGTGATGTGGTGCTTGATCAAAATACAATGGACAATATCTCTTGGCATTGAACATAATACGCGTGTCGTCATGTTATAAACTCGCACAGAAATGTTGGCATATTGTCCATGTTGTTGGACCTTAACCACTTAAGATCTGAAAACTAAAGGCCCTGTCTGATTTTCTGTGACCCATTTCTGTATATTTTTGCTCAGCCTTCTAACGGTACAACTCAAATGGATGGAGTCATAAGGTGTCAACCATGTCCTCCTTATTTGAGAAGACCGTTGGTGAACTAACTACAAGTGTGTTGAACGCCATCTGCCACACATCAGGCAAAGACACAGAAGAGGGGAGTGATTTTGCTTTAAATCGCAAAATGATGTTAATTCATACGATAATAGGACAAGACGGACTAGCCTGTCTATGTGGTACAACTTGAACATTATTAATGCAAATTTCATTAAAGGAATAGTGATGACAGTTTCAATAAAACCAACCATTTCCGAAGGAATACTATTAAGCACATCTTCATTTAAATTGACACGTACATTGATAGATCACAAAAAAATGGTATTTTTGTGAGACTGGTAGACTGAATACTAAAAAATTAGATCATAGAACCAGTGTCAATAAGGGCGATACAAGAAACAGAATGAAACAAAATGTCGATCAATTTGATTTACCAATCAAACAATTTCTGCAAATAGAGGAGGATTCCGATCTGAAAAGGAAGAAGTAGTAGATTGGCCGCGAAAACACCGACCTCTGCGTGGCCAATAGCAGAGGATGTTACTCGTTTAGTTTTTTTTAACGCTCTGCCTCGGTCCAAATACGTTTAAAGTATATACTATACAATAAAATGGCAAACATAACTATGTATATACGAGAAGAAATAAGTATAGTTAAGAGACTGGAGAGCCAAGATGATACACAAGGGCAATTTAAAATTATAATTTGTGTTCTTTCACAGTTCTTTAAAATATTTTATAGAGAATCCCTTCTTCTAGTACGTTTACACCACAAACATGTACTATGTTACAATTAGGATTACTTGATGACAACATTGAATTTTCAAAAGTAACACGTGCATCACGCATAGTTTTGATTTATTATCGTTTTTTCTTAAATGAAGTCATGGGCTGAATCATTTAATGAACATGGCATTATTAACGAACAATGTTCTTGTGATAGGAAACTGGATGAGAAAATCCCTGGTTCGAATCCCGCTCAGAGAACTGGAATTTTCTGTTTATAGAATTAATCCCACGCTTGCTCCTCTCCACCCTGGTGTATAAAAGGGTACCTATGATGGAAAACGGACGATGCATTTGCCAGTGATCAGGTGATTAATGTGAAAGTCGGTTGACGATTCACAAGTCATCATAGCAGACCATAAACCCGAACATATAAGCTTGAACCTTCAAATAGTTGAAACATCATGAAGTCGCCTAATCGTATCTCGAAAAATGTGAAAGGATTTGCAAAATACCGCAAACATTGTATAGATTGGCGGTCAATATAAAGAAGTGAAACTCCAGAAGCTGCAACAGTATTACATTTCTATCATACACACCTAAGCACGATATAACCAATTTTAATTTTCGCCAACGGAAATCGTTGCTGTTACCGTGAGTTAATTGTGTTTTAATTATTTTTGATAATTTATGGAACACACTGCGTAGATATTTATGTTATGGATGTGTCGGATACTTACTTATACAAGTCAAATTCATTAATAAAACCAGTTTTTGTATCATTTATTGGCAACATGGACCGTTATTGTTTGTCATTCGGACTAACGTAATGTCAGTACACTTCATACTTCACATAATTTGCCGTTATATATATTTTTTATTTAAATATTCTCCGCAATGGTATGTACCTTTCATATTCAATTAACCCATTTTGAACATTTATTAAGACACCAACGATCATAATATACATGGTACTATATTTTTAGCATATTTTATCGTTATCAGAAGGCCAATGTTCTTATGAAAAGATATCGACGTGTTGGTATATATATATCGTTCGATGATAACAAGTACTCGAATAATAACCACGATTATCAAATGAGTGGTTGATGTGCAGTTGAATGAGTGATCTGCAATTGTTTGTGAGGACTTTATTGATTTTATTATTATATATAATATATATGTATATTTTGTTGAAATAAAGACATTATTAATATAAAAGGTGTTAAATTATTGTTATGTTTGAAATGAATCATATATATTGCTTCATTTCAGCCTAAATTGTTCAGAAAATGGAGACTGAAAATACAACTGATACAGGATTAGAATCATCGGTCGATGCTGATGTTGATATTCACAAGCAAAAGTGTAAAGAACATACTGATGAAAATCAGTCGTTTTATTGCGAAAAACATTATGTATGTATTTGTGGTCGTTGTGTCTTTTCAAATCACTTTGGTTGTTTAGATACGGTTGTCGATTTAAACAATGTCCAGCACGACATTGAACACGTGAATAAACATGTTTTAACATTGCAAGAGTTAGACGAAGAAATAGACCATATTATGGCCGAAATAGACGAAAACAGACGACTAAATGATAAATGTAAATCAAGCTTTGCAAACGACATTAATGAATTTCACGGAGCGTTAGTTCAGCAACTGAAAATGTTGATGACAAAAGCAGAAAAAGAAAGTGATAACTTACACAAACAAAATACAGACGTACTTAATGAAACGGAACTTAAATGTAAAGAACAAAAACAAGTGCTTCGGCAGCAAATGGAACATTTACATGAGTTAGAACATAAAAAGCATTATCGACATTTATTCGTAGCACTTGAGAGAATGGGAGAGAATATAGTTTCATTGAAAGAAAACAACATTAAGTGCAGACATGAAAACTATATAAAGGAATATGAATTTGTTCGCAACTTGAAGTTTGATGAATTAATCGTTGAAGATGATCATATTGGAACACTTACGATTGCGTGCGATGGAAGCGAAGAAGTGATAGAAATCGTTGACGAGGTACGCAGATTTAAGCAAAATGTTTGCCTGGCTTCGATTATAATTTTTATTGACACGGTATACATTTTGATATATTTGTTCTTGATTTTCATCCTCCAACATTTTGTCATAGATGATGGGTTGAATTTATTTCTTAGACAGATGAAATACAATGCACCATTTCTGAAATAAATAAATGATACTATTAAATTATTAAACACGTACCTATGTATTGTAAAAATGACAAGTTAAAGTAGGACATAATAACAGCGTTGTTCCACCTATTATAAATCATATAATTGGGTATTAAATATGTGTTTGCGTTTCTTTTGGAAGTCACGAATATGGTACTCAAAAATTATGCCTATTTGCATTCACCGAAGATTCTTTTTAATAGCTTAAGGATGCGAGCCTTTCAGTTGTCAAGTATTTGCATACATGATTTTATTCTAAATTATATAGTATCTTATAATTAATTTATTAAATAAAGCAAACAATATACTTCAGAATGTGTCGGCTGTAACTGATGAAAGAATGCGAGATGAGCAAAACGAAGAGGAAACACCCGGTGAAAAAGGTAAGAGAAAAGCATATTTTTCCATATTATGTAAACTAAAATTATCAAGCAAAAAATTCAAAAGGGTAATTCTTTGTCAACAAAAGTTATGAAGTTATGTTCCAAGGCAATGAGTCGTATACAATTCCATAACAAAGTTTGATTCATTACATATTGTGCTTCTGAAAAAACATTTCACTAATACTTAACTGACTAATTAAATAAGGCAGTGCATATACACTAGTTTTTGTAGTTTATTTTATGCCCCGAAGGTGGGCATAAAGTAATCGCACTGTCCGTCTGTCTGTCCGTCTGAAATTCCGTCACACTTTGCGTTGAGGTTTTGACAAATGTGGAAAAACAATTTGCGTTTAGGTTTAGACAAATTTGGGAAAAGGGGGCATATGTCATCCTATATTGACAAGCCTTGTTTTTTAGAACATGAAAACCTTCAACGTATACAGTGCGAATATGATGAGCGTCTTAAAGAGTTAGAGGAATATATTCGAAAGCGAGAAGAGATGCACCGACAAAAAGAGATTCAGTTTGATAAACAGCTGAAATGTCTGCAAGAAAAAGAAATGACGATTTCCAAACAGGAAAAACGCATCAATTTTGAAGAGGAGAAATGCGAAAGTATGAAGCGGGAGCATGAGCAAAAGATTAAAAAACTACAAGAGGAATTGGTGGTTTCTGAAAAAAAGATTCAACCACTTCAAGAACGAGAAAAACGAATTATGTTTGAAAAAGAGCAATACGAACAAAGTATGAAGCGGGCGTATGACTATATGTTTAAACAAGTACAGGAAGACTTCGCAGTTTCTGAACAGAAGATTAAACAACTACAAAAACAAGAAAAACGACTCATTTTTGAAAACGAGCAAATTGAACAAAGTATGAAGCGGGCGTATGACAAGAAGATTACAAAACTACAGGAAGAATTGGCGATTTCTGAACAGAAGATTAAACAACTACAGGAACAAGAAAAACCCTCTGTACCGCAGAATAAAAAACAAAAAGAAGAATTGGCGGTTTCTGTACAGCAGATTAAAAAGCTACAAGACGAATTGGCGGTTTTTGTACAGCAGATTAAAAAGCTAGAAGACGAATTGGCGGTTTCTGTACGGCAGATTAAAAAGCTACAAGAAGAATTGGCGGTTTCTGTACTGCAGAATAAAAAACAAAAAGAAGAATCGGCGGTTTCTGGACAGCAGATTTAAAAGCTAGAAGACGAATTGGCGGTTTCTGTAATGCAGAATAAAAAACAAAAAGATGAATTGGTGGTTTTTTCTGTACATCAGATTAAAAAGCTACAAGGCGAATTGGCGGTTTCTGTACAGCAGAATAAAAAACAAAGAGAAGAATTGGCAGTTTGTGTACATCAGATTAAAAAACAAAAAGAAAAAATGGCGGTTTCTGTACTGCAGAATAAAAAACAAAAAGAAGAATTGGCGGTTTCTGTACAGCAGAGTAAAAGGGTACAAGGCGAATTGACGGTTTCTGCACAGCAGAATAAAAAACTAAAAGAAGAATTGGCGGTTTCTGTTATGCAGAATAAAACACAAAAAGAAGAATTGGCGGTTTTTCTACTGCAGAATAAAAAACAAAAAGAAGAACTGGCGGTTTCCGTTCAGCAGATTACAAAGCTACACGACGAATTGGCGGTTTCTGTACAGCATATAAAAAAGCTAGAAGACGAATTGGCCGTTTCTGTACGGCAGAATAAAAATCTACAAGAAGAATTGGCGGTTTCTGTACTGCAGAATAAAACACAAAAAGAAGAATTGGCGGTTTCTGTACAGCAGAATAATAAACAACAAGAAAAATTGGCGGTTACTGTACAGCAGATTAAAAAGCTAGAAGACGAATTGGCGGTTTCTGTACTGCAGATTAAAAAAACTACAAGAAGAATTGGCTGTTTCGGTAAAGCAGATTAAAAACCTACAGGAACAATTTGCGGTTTCTGAACAGAAGATTGCACAACTACAAGAACAAGAAAAACCCATTAATTTTGAAAAAGGGAAATGCGGACGTCTCAGGCTGGAGTATGAACAGTGGATTAAAAACCTGCAAGAAGAATGGGCGGTTTCTGTAGAGCAGACTAAACAACTACACGACGAATTGGCGGGTTCTGAACTGGAGGTCAAACAACTACAAGAACAAGAAAAGCGCATTAATTTTGAAAAAGAGAACTGCGAAAATATGAACCGGGAGGATGACGATTTAATTAAAAACCTACGAGAAGAATGTGCGGTTTCTAAACAGAAAATAACAAAACTAGAAGTCGACGTCGTGGGGGTTTCGGGTTTCGTGTTTATGTTTAGTTGTTTAGTATTTTTATTCTATTATTTTCTTCTTAAATAACAAAAACTTACGAGATTTAAAATAGGGAGAAAGGCATGTGAGCATTTATGGGACTTATGTTCTAAGCCTGAAAGCGATTTGTTACAGGTTGCAATTTGAAATGCCACGTGACAATAGACTGAGGTCTGATTTAGATCTCAAGATGACAAATAATTTAGCGAATGAGGTCATACCGGTATATGTTTAGAGAAATCAATAAAATTGTTGTTTAAATCTCTCTCTTTGATTGTTCATCTTTACTTGATGGAACTTCGAGTATTGCATTTATGGACGTTTGTGTACTTCCATGGCTGCAATTTGCAAGTCTTAATTGGGAGTAAATTATTCCAATCTTCTTCAAAAACCCATACCAATACATATCACATCTCAAGTACAGTGCAAGTTACCTTTAATACAAATCTGTACTTAAACCACTTGTCAAGCTATACAACATGGTCGCAATGACTTTGTAACCACTTGTAAACGTAGGTGTAATCAGACAGATATATAGCCTGGTACCCGGCTTGTACTTAGTAGTGCGCCTGGCACAAGCCAAAATAATGTGTGGCGCGATTGTTAATTTGCGGTAAGACAATTCGTTAAAAAAGGCGTTCAACAACAAATCACAAAGCCTTATTTAAGCAAATATACTCTAAATAATATAAAACGAAGTTTATGTGCAACGGGCGACCAGTTGATGCTTAATTTATTATTATTAACCCATTTATGTCAAGCGTCCTATATTTGGGACACCTAGGAAATCTGGTCAGTGTTAATTATTTATTTAGTGATAAATATACAGTTATCTCTGTTGTGTGGCTGTGCTATCAGTCCTTTGTATCAGGTAACACCAATTAGAGATAAAACAGAAAGAGATTTCATGCATTAATAAGGCTGCAATTAACGACAAGGGGCATTTTTTATTGGACTGACATTGGCTAAAAATGGGTATGTATTTATTTATGCTCAATTATACATTTTTTTGTAATAAAGTCAAAATAATAGATTTGTAATATTGAAATATGTGATTTAATAATGTACAATAATGGAAATATAAGCATTTACTTATTTTCCCTTGACTTTTTACTAATCAATATTATGTCCCAAATTAGGACGCTTAACACATATGTGTAAAAATTGAGATTTAGTATGGTCTTCAAAAATAACAAACAATAATATTTTACAACTACATTTATATAAATTTATGTTAACAGGCGCACTCAAAATGATGTGTTGCATCTTCTTAAAGATAATACAGACTTTCAAGAAGCTGATGTGCTCAGGACTGGACCAGAAGATGCTACAAAAAGTGACGAGGATAGCGGGGATGAAGACCTCGGAGGCAATATAAACAATTTGACAGGGAACCAACTTCGTGCTGATGTGACTGTTTCTGTGTCTCAAACATCACAGACACTAACCATTCGAACACATCGCAGGATGAGGGTAGTGATGTAGATTCAGTGCATCGGACACCACTGTTGACTTTGACGTTCAGATCCCTGTGCAACAAAACCAGAATGAGCAACGGATGCCCAACCCTCCAAGAAGAGGAAGACGGCGACTGGCACCTCACCGTCACTGGATCAGAAAAGATATTCCAAATGATCAGATGAACAGATATGACTTTGACGTTCAGATCCCTGTGCAACAAAACCAGAATGAGCAACGGATGCCCAACACTCCAAGAAGGTGAAGACGGCGACGGGCACCTCACCGTCACTGGATCAGAAAAGATATTCCAGATGATCAGATGGACAGATATTTGCAATGGAATTGAAGACGACCCGAATTCTTTGATAGAGACTGGGAGCCTCATTTACTGTTTGAACTATTTTTTGATGACGAAGTGTGTTCAATGATCAGAGAACAGACTACAAATTATGCCAGGCATCAAGGCAATAATACATTTCAAATATCTATTGAAAAGGTTCGACTTTTCATTGCTATTCTGCTTGTGACAGGGAATGCACATTTTCCAAGACGGCGGATGTAGTGGGAACAGAAACCTGACACTAAAAATGAGGCAATATGTAATGCTATGTCAAGGGAGCGGTTAGAAGACATACTGAAATACCTTCATGTTTGTGACAACAATCAACTGAATCCAAATGACAAGATGAGCAAGATAAGAACTTTGTATTCTCTGATTAATGAACGATGTTTGCAGTACTTTCCAATGGAGCAAGATTTTTCAATCGACGAGTCCATGGAGCCTTACTTTGGTAAAAATGGTGCCAATCAGTTCATTCGGGGAAAACCCATTCGATTTGGTTTCAATTTGTGGTGTCTTACTACCAGACTTGGTTACCTCATTCAGTTTGAGCCCTATCAAGGTGCCGGTGCCGGACGACATGAACTTGGGATGGGTGCTAAAGTAGTACTTAACCTGATTTCGGAGCTTCCCAAAGCACCGTTTCGGCTTTACTTCGACAATTTATTCACAAGTGTAAAGCTTTTAGATCATCTGACCGAAATAGGCATTGGAGGAACAGGCACGCTGCGTTCCAATCGAATTGAAAAGTTTCCTTTGCTTCCCCAAAAACAGATGTTGAACATGGAACGTGGCCGGTACGATTATCGTTATGACAAACATGGTCAGGCCCTGATTGTGGAATGGAATGACAACAACCTTGTATATATGGGCACGAACTGCCACAAAATCACTCCAGTAAACAGGGCCCAGCGTTGGTCAAAACGCGAAAGAAGAATTGCAGAGGTGCAAAAGCCAAACGTTATTGCGGAATACAACAGATGTATGGGAGGTGTTGATCAAAATATCAACACCTACGGAATTGGTATTCGGATAAAGAAATGGTGGTGGGCACTGTTTGCGTTTATCCAGGACATGGTTGTGCAAAATGCATGGTACCTGTACAGGTTATCCGCCAAATATCAGAACCAACCCATGGATCTTCTAGATTTCAGGCGGGAAATATGCAAAGTTTATCTTATGCGGTATTCCCAACGAGCTTTGAGTGGACGTCCGGTTGGGAGGGTCATGCACATTAATCGCAGAGTACAGGCTGCTGTCAAATAACACACAGAGAAGGTGTGCCTTTTGTGGCGGAAAGTCAACCCGGATCTGCGTGAAGAGTAATATTGGACTCCATGACAGATGTTTCATAGCATTTCATCGCAAGTGATAAGTGGAGATATGTATTTCAGAATTCATAGACAGGTGATTGGATTGTCATAAACATGCAGAAAAACATACATTCATGCATATTTTGAAGTAAATGTGGCATAAATAAAAGATGGAAGATATATGAATATTGATATCTTATGTGGCTGGCGTCCCCAATTTGGGACATTACTAAAATTGCATAAAGCAATAATATTCCAATAGTAAATATCATTATACAGTTGTTTAATAGCATAATTATATAGCTCCTTACAGTTTTTAATAAAATTGCAAAACAAATAATGTAGTCATTAATGGGATGCTTAAATCTCGAGGTTACCGCAAGTGAAGTGCATTCCGGACTTAACAATGTTTTGTTTATTGTCACAAAGGATATCAATTTAAGTTTTAAACGAACACGACTAATGTCATGCTTACGTTCAGTTTTACGATTTGGTTTGTTATCATATACAAAAATAACTCAATAAACACAGATCTATACCAGCACACAATAACACAGTTCATTAAATTAAGTGTATGTTTCTCTTCTCAGTTATATCTGGTATATTAATGAACGGCTGACTAATGAGCTATAACCATGTTTAATCTTATTCACATGTATTTACATCGGCTAAAATCCCCCATCACAGGTTGTTGTCCGGCGCTTTTTCGTCTCTGCCTTAGCCTGCCACGTAGTGTCATTGGCAGGTAATCTAAACCGTTAGTCGTTTGGTTAAGTATGAAAATAGTGACACGAGGGTCTGAGCTGACAATGAAACTTTTTCCCTGAAAGCAATATACGATGTCATAACACTCTCAAATTGAATTTAATTTTTAGCTATTTGCCTTGGGCACACATCAATTTTATTTATACTCAACATTTGGTTTTAAGAAAAGAGAATTTAAGGTTACACAATTTAAGGTTACACGCATACATGTTTGTTAACAATAATTAAGCATCGATTTAATGGCCTTTAAAGTTATCAGATTGCATGTACAGTTGCACTTTTCAGTTTTTGATCGAAAATATAGAAAATTAAAGCAGTACAATTATGGCCCTCAAAGACATTAGCCCTCACGTTATATTTAGCATAGGCGGACATTCACTTGCCCTCCGGAACGAATGTCCACCCTCCCAAAATCGTCATCAATAATAGCCAGTGTTTAGGGCATGATGATAGACAATCACAAAGTGAACAGTTTGTAAAAAGTAACACCTTATTATTTCAATTAATTAATTATAGACTGTTTGTCGGAGTTTTAATGGTTTAATTAAGAAATAATCGACGGGTAACCGTTGGTTATTGCGGTAATAACCAACGGTATGGAGTTCCGATGCTTAGGAATTAAACCACGAGGGCGTAGCCCGAGTTGTTTGCTAACAAGCATCGCACGGACATACCGTTGGTTTTTACAGCAATAACCAACGGTTACCCGTCGATTATTTCGATTCTACGACAGCTCCATGTGTTTCAATAACATCCGAAATAAAGTGTCCGAATTATATGCTACTTAATCCAAATAATAACTAAATCCCTTAACACAGCTTAAATGTGCCCTTTCTTCTTGTTAAAACTTATTTTATATACAGAAAAAAATGAATTAACAATGCTTCAAGTGCGTAAGTTCGGTTATAAGTACTTAAAGAAGTAAAGAAACACGAGTTTTGTAAGTTTATTCGGTAGAATATATTTACGCGCTGTGCGAGGGAAACAACCGTTGGTTTATCGGGGTAATAACCCACGATAAGCTCCCTTCTCATTCTAATGAGCATCCGTTGGTTATTGGTGTGCGACTGTGGTAGAATTGTAATTAGTGTATTGTATAAGCTTTCAAATTAGGAAAACATAAAACAATGGATCGCTTAATGTCGGAACGGCCAGTGTCATGGGGGCCTACGTCCGGGAGGGCATAAATCGTGTACCCTGATTTTAAAGCTATCGGGATGGTACATGTCAGAAAGTCGCCACGGCGTTTCTAGAAACGTTGGAAAGATTCGGAAAATACCGCAAAAGTTGGCTTTATTGGCGGTCTATCACAATATCACCTATGTTTAACTTCGGCAACAGAAACTGTCATCATTACAGTGAGTTAAAAGTGTTTGAAATGTTTTGGATATTTTGATGCTCAACTTTGTGTAGATTTTCATATTCTGGTTGTGTCAGATACTTACTAATACAAGTCAAAGTCATTAATACGTGAAGTTGTTGAGCAGCATTTTTGGGCAACATGAAAGGTTGTATTTCTTCATTCAGGCTTTTGTAATTTCAGTACACTTGATATTTAACCTCAACTGCTGTTATCGAATTCTTTCGTTTAAATAATCATCTTAACGGTGTGTACCGGTACAAGTATTGGAAATCCATTTAGACGCCAATTATCCTAATATACATGGCTCTTATTTGTAACACGTAAACACATCGTATGTAATCGCTACCAATACGCCTCGTCGACAGACAAGTTTACATTGTGAATGTTCTTTTTAAACGATATCAATGTGTTGATATATCTATAGTTCGATTATAACAAGTAGATGTACTCGGATATTTGATATAAAGTTGAATTGGTTATCTACACTTGTTTTGAAAGGAATGTATTGATATTATATATTGTATAATTTACACTTATGCAATAGTTCAGCCTAAATTGTTCAGAAAATGGAGACTGAAAATGCAACTGATACAAGATTAGAATCACCGGTCGATGCTGATGTTGATATTCACAAGCAAAAGTGTAAAGAACATACTGATGAAAATCAGTCGTTTTATTGCGAAAAACATTATGTATGTATTTGTGGTCGTTGTGTCTTTTCAAATCACTTTGGTTATTTAGATACGGTTGTCGATTTAAACAATGTCCAGCACGACATTGAACACATGAATAAACATGTTTCTACATTGCAAGAGTTAGACGAAGAAATAGACCGCATTATAGCCGAAATATACGAAAACAGGCGACTAAATGATAAATGTAGATCAAGCTTTGCAAACGACATTAATGAATTTCACGGAGCGTTAGTTCAGCAACTGAAAATGTTGATGACAAAAGCAGAAAAAGAAAGTGATAACTTACACAAACAAAATACAGACGTACTTAATGAAACGGAAGTTAAATGTAAAGAACATAAACAAGTTCTACGGCAGCAAATGGAACATTTACATGAGTTAGAACATAAAAAGCATTATCGACATTTATTCGTAGCAATTGAGAGAATGGGAGAGAATATAGTTTCATTGAAAGAAAACAACATTAAGTGCAGACATGAAAACTATATAAAGGAATATGAATTTGTTCGCAACTTGAAGTTTGATCAACTAATCGGGAAAGATGAGTATATTGGAACACTTAAGATTGAGTGCGATGGAAGTGAAGAAGTAATTGAAATCTTTGAGGAGGTACGAAGATTTAAGCAAACTTATTTGAATTGGCTTTGATTATATTTGTTTTATTAACACCGTGTTTTGTTTCTTGATTTTCAACCACAAATATTTTGTCATAGATGATGGAGTGACATATTTTCTTACGCAGATGTTATGAACTATTTCTGAAACGAATATTAACGATACTATTAAATAATTTAACACATGTATGTATGCATCTATTGTAAAAATGACGAGTGCAAGTAGGACAAAATAACAGCATACCTGCGTTTCTTTTTTAAGTCATGAATATGATAATGAATAATTATGCCTATTTGTACTCACCTTAGATGCTTTTCATTAGCTTAAGGATGCATGCCTTTCATTAGTCAAGTATTTGCATACATGATTTAATTCTAAATTAAAGAAACCAATTATAATAACTTCCTTGAATATAGCAAAAAATCAAACTTCAGAATGTTGCGGCCGTTGCTGCTGAATTCATTGGAGATGAGAAAAATGAAGAGAAAACATCCGATGAAAAGGGTACGATAAATTATTATATTTCCCATGTTAAATAGACTTCAATGTTCAATTGAATCATTCCTCAGGGTAATCATTGTTAACAAAAGGTGTGAAGTTCTGTTTCAACGCAAAGTGTCGTATAAACTGTCCTACACAAGTTTGATTCACTACACATTTCGCTTTTGCAGAAAATGTTCAGTCATACTAATTTGACAAATTAAGTAAGGGCGTGCATATATACCAGTTTATTTTTCCAGAAAATGCAAAGAGGGATCAATTAGAACATGAAATATTTCGAGAGTTACAGCGCGAATATGATGAAAAATTAGAGCATCTTAAAGAGTTAGAAGAATGTATTCGAAAACGAGAAGAGACCCACAGACAAAAAGAGATTCAGTATGATGAGCAGCTGAAATGTCTGCAAGAAAAAGAAATGACGATTTCCAAACAAGAAAAAAACTTTTATTTTGAAAAAGAGAAATGGGAATGTATGAAGCAGGTATATGAACAGAAGATAAAAAAACTACAAGAACAAGAAAAACGAATTAATTTGGAAAAAGAGAAAAACGAAAACAATATGAAGTGGGAGTACGGAAAGCAGATTGAAAAACTACAAGAAGCATTGGCGGTTTCTGAAAAAAAGATAAAACAACTACAAGAAGAAGAAAAACGCATTCATTTGGAAAAAGAGAATAACGAAAAAAGGATGAAGTGGGAGTACGAAAAGAGTATTGAAAAACTACAGGAAGAATTATCGATTTCTGAACAGAAGATTAAGCAACAGCAAGAAAAAGAAAAACGCATTAATTTGAAAAAAGAGAAATGCGAAAGTATAAATCGGGAGTATGAAAAGTTTATTACAAAGCTACAAGAAGGGTTGGCGGTTTCTGAACAGAAGATTAAACAACTACAAGAACAAGAACAACGCATTAATTTTGAAAAAGATTCATGCGAAAGTATGAAGCGGGAGGATGATCAGAGGATTAAAAAACTACAAGCAGATTTGGCGGTTTCTGTACAGCAGCTTCAAAAGCTTCAAGACGAATTGGCGGTTTCTGTACAGAAGATTAAAAAGCTACAAGACGAATTGGCGGTTTCTGTACAGCAAATTAAAAAACTACAAGCAGAATTGGCGGTTTCTGTACAACACATAAAAAGACAACAAGACGAATGGGCAGTTTCCGTACAGCATATTAAAAAACTTCAAGAAGAATTGGCGGTTTCTGAACAGAAGATTAAACAACTACAGGAAAAAGAAAAACGTATTAATTTAGAAAAAGGGAAATGCGAACGTCTTAGGCTGGAGTATGAACAGTGGATTAAAAAACTGCAAGAAGAATGGGCGGTTTCTCTACAGCAGACTAAAAAACTACAAGACGAATTGGCAGTTTCTGAACAGGAGGTCAAACAACTACAAGAACAAGAAAAGCGCATTAATTTTGAAAAAGAGAAATGCGAAATTATGAAGGAGGAGGATGAAAAATTAATTAAAAAACTTCAAGAAGAATTTGCGGTTTCTGAACAGAAGGTTAAAGAACTAAATGGCGCCTTCGGCGCGGGTTCTATGTTAATTGTATGTTGTTTATTATTTTTGTTATTTCTTATTTTTTGTGTTTGCGTCGGGCGACCGGTTAATGCTAACTAAAATCTCGAGGTGACTGAAAGTGAGGTGTGGTCCGAACTGACAATCCCGTTAGAATTTCGGATGGATTTTTGTTTTGCGAATTTTGTTAGCTTTGCATACATAGTTTTTCCAAACTGTGACAGAATGAAAAAAGGATATAAATTAAAATTTGACACGAATTTGTCCAATGCTATGTTAATGTTCAGTTCAGTTTGTACACTTTATTACTTAAATACACCAGTTTTACAGTTGTATCTTCGAATATTTTGTATTCAATGCTCATAATAATTATGTCAAAACTAGCCAATACTTACTGCATATAATTTGTGCACTATATTAAATAATGTATCTAGTTCAACATGTCCTGAAAATACTGTGTTATATGGTTTTATGGCTATGTGTAAAATATATGGATGTTTGTATATAATACATTATTAATGACATACATTTTGAAGTCGTTATACAGTCGGGAACTTTTGGAATCAAATAATTGTTATAGAGTTTAAGACGCAAAAACATATGATGTCCAACTTTGTTATTCTGTAACTCTATATCTATAGTGCACATCAAAGTTCATGTTACTTGAAACAAGAAGCATACAAATAAGCCGTTTTCTTAATAGAATTGTGTATGCAGACTGCAGCACTGAATCATCACTTATATGTTAACTTCGAAACATGGAAAGTGGTAACTTTGAACTTAAATTATTAAAGGACACTGTTTTATATACATGGTAAATGCATAAAGGAGCTAAATCGTATACATCATGTTTCTATCAAGTACAATGTATGAGCCTCGTTTTGAAGTGTAAAATGATCAGAAAGATTACCATGATTTTAGTTTTAATAATATATAACTTAGACGTACATGTACACATGTGTTGCAAAAGCACAAGGACCAAATAGTCTATCAGCCAGATGGGTTGGGGTGTACCACTCAGGCGGGCAAAACAACACCTATCTTACTTGATTGTATACTCAATATAAAGAAACAAAATGTATGATAACAATCTCAGTTGGGCAACTATAAGTTATTATTGAGCTGTTTCTATGGCAACCGTCAGGCTTTGACTAAAAAGCTAGTTTACCTAGTATAAGTCTTAAATATTTCTTCAAAATTGGTTATACAAATAAAGTTTGGTGATAAACTGAAGATTATGATTATTACCTAGTATGATCTGCAGTTAAATATGCAAATTAGTACATTTGCATATCTATATATCTTTGAACATTATGAGATTGCAAGAAAAGTTCCTAAAAACCAGCGAAGCTCCACAATAGTAGGGTCAATATACACTTTAACCCCCCAAAAATTGCTACAAAAGGTATTTTAACCGATCCTGGTAGTGTAGAAGGTCCTTAAAAACATATCAAAAGTTTATCACAATCGGACCTCCGGATTTTTTTTTCAAGATGGCCGCCAAGATGGCCGCCAAGACCTATTAATGATCATAAGTATGTAACTATCCAATCAAATTTGATGAATTTGGTGTCTATACCTGGGTTTCAAGTAGCAAAGAACACATAATGATCATCAGAAATTGTTTAAGTTTAATATAGTACACACAAATCCAACATGGCGTCGAAAATGGCCGCCAAGATGGCCGCCAAAACCTATTTATGATCATAACTATGTAACTATCAACTTAAATTTGATGAATTTGGTGTCTATACCCAGGTTTCAGGGGGCAAAGAACANCCTGTAACAAAACCCTGTGGCCTTAAGATATGCGCGGTTAACCTCAAACTAATTGGGCAACTTTCTTTCCCCCATGTAAGCAGCATACCAATTTAGATGATCACATGTCAAGGGGTCTTGTTTGTATTATTTGGTGTAATATAATGAGGTTGTTTAAAAACGTAATTAAAAAATTAAAAAAAAAAATTGCCCTTAGGCTGAAGACGTGCAACAGTTACACCAAATCATCTGAATCAAGACATTTTACTTGCATACTAATTAGGTTATATCAGTGAAAAATTGGCCTGCAACATAGTGCGTGTGCATGCGCATGATCCGTTTTAGAAAATACTTAACGGATGCTACTTAAAGTAGAATAAGCATGATCATTTAAAAGGTAATTTTCTAAACCTTCGCTGTAATCTAGAATGGCTTCGATTGGATTTAATTACCTGATTGATATAATAACATATTTGGATGTTATTGGTCGCATAAAACATTATCTGTCTTGCGCTCGATCATCATGTTTCAATACTTTGATACCATCGTTAGAGCGTTTTGTTCAATGTTACCTTTATGACACCTTATAACAGAGGTCTTGCAAAACAAAATGAACTGATCCTGTTTTTGTGTCAAAAAACAACATTTGTTAAAATGTTGTTAGATGTTGTCTGGCAAAACACAGTTTTTAAAGATATATATTTATGCACACATGTTAACAATTCTATTGGAGGCAAAAGTAAGGGTAAATAAATTATGGTGTGTTGCTGATATGATATTCAGAAAACAATCCTATGTTGATTGATTTACACAAAATTCATAAGTTGTTGAGAAGGCTGTAAGAATGCATTTTTATAAATCGAAACGGCAAGATAGTATTGATCAACAGCAAAAATCCCGAAACTTTCTAGAAGCATTTCAACCTAGAAAATAATATGCACGAACAATGTCCCTCCATCAAATTCTGTTTTGTAAAATTTGAGTGTGATTTTTTTTCTGTAAATTGTGAAACAAATTAAGTATGCAATCCTCAGACAAAGATTGGTTTCAATGTAGTTGTTTTTTAATTAGTTCCTTATCTGTTTCTTCAAAATGCAATAAAATAAAACTATGGGTTCAAATGTCGACACAATCAGTTTAATTTTCTTTATTTACAAGTGAAACCTAAAATGAAATTTTAAAATGTGTACTGATACTTAACAATATAGTTGTGATGATAAGGTTATACATGGGAAGAATATATCATGATCGTGAAATTATACACCAATTTTGAAGACGTTACATTTGTCAAGAAGACTATTGTTTTGAGTTTATGCAGTGTAAAATAAAATTTATTTGTAGGTTCATTAATGCACGGATGTTTTTACACCTTAAAAATCGTGAACTTGTCGACACAATTTATAGGTTCTTAATTTAAAAGCACACCCGTGATATAAAAATGCACTCAGACAATAAAATATTCAGGCCAAGAGAACCATTTTTCTTTAAAAAATAAATGGAAAAGAAATTGTTCATACTGAGTATATTGCGTATATAAATAAAATAGTTACAAATAAAAACGGATAATAATGCCAGCTCATTAACTAAGGTTTTTCATCGAATAATATATTGATCTTTATTTCTTCAACAGCAATATATGTATGCACAGGTCCTCCTTTTTCATCCTGGAGATATCTGAAGTACCAAAAGTGGAAGTTTATTCGAATAGGAATATTTTGGACACCCTCTAAGTCATTCTTCTCTGAAAATAGCTATAATTTTCACATTTTAAGAATCTTTAAATACTATTTTGCTAATCACTTAACTCATGTTTGCTAATATCACATATTTTAAAAGTTTTAAGTATCAACTTACTTTATGTTATTCTTTTGCAAGTATGTTCCAGTACAAAAAAGGCCGAAATATACTTGCCTCACTGTGTTGACGTCATTTTCGTTTATTAACATGAATCAAAATCAAGCACATCTAAATAAAATGTGTTTTATATTAATGTGTGACCCTGACGTGACCTTAACAAAATACGATCCATCATGTATATGTTTCAAAAGTTTATGGAGTGTCCTACTTAAGTTTACCTCTTAAATTGTATAGGATATAGCATAAGAATAATTATGTGTTCAGTACAGTATAGCAAAAACTATTTGTTTTAAAATCAAATTTGACCGTGACCTTTAATTTTTCGAACTTACAAAGAGCGGATAAACACATTAGAGTGTCAACGACCAACCCAGTTGCAGTGGGCAGGTGATGCACCTGTACGTGAAAGTAAGACACCACGCTGTAACATTAGTCTAGGGGAGCACCTAAGACAAGTGCGACTATCCCTAGTGTCTCCTAGCCAGGGTTACGATCCTGCTGCCTTGCATGGTAGGTTTTGGTTACCCAAAGACAAAGGGAGTCAACCCCTACGTCAAACTAGAGCCGGAGTACCAAAGGCGGTCTGATCTTGTCTACCGAGTCATTCGGGCAACTCCTACGAGGCTGTTGGTGCCAAGATGGCTTGGCCTTTCCCTTGGACTTACCAAAGGGCGTAGAGAGAGGAATCTGCTGCATTCGCAACAGTTGATCCTCCATACTATCCTGCTCAGGCCTGGTGAGGTAACTCCAGCTTCGCTGCAAAGCGTCGACATAAAATGGGAAGCAGCAGTTACCGGTTTTAACTAGGGATGGTACCGAATATCCGGATATCCGAATACTAGTCAAGTATCCGGATAATAAAAGAGGATCCGAATACTTTATTAAACGACATTATTCCTTTTGTTATGCACATTACGTTCCTTTTCGTTTATTTCGACGTAAATCTGTAAACAAGATTCCGTTGACAGACTGTCATAAATCCGTTAATTGGTTGTTGTTCAGCGATTGCCCGTGACAGTACCCCATCACCTTGGTGATAATGGCATAGTTGCCAAATTGCCCTATTGCGCCTCCATGTTTTGTTTTATGGTCTTTCCATCCCTATAATTTACACCGAATGGCTAATTGACTTCAATTAACGGGTCCAACAGTGTGCAAAACATGTGACCGGTACATTCAAATTAAAAGGTTTTATCAAATGGTCAATATCAATATTTATATGTAATAAAACACAGTATAAATAAAGTTGTTTATTTCATTACTGTTACATTAACAATCGATTGAATTGAGTACTGCGAGATATGTGTGTATATCGTAGCTGGTTAGAGTTTGTTTCAGTTGAACGATGTTTAAAAAAAACAACATAAAATTGCGTATTTTTGCGCCCATTCATATTTTTATTATAAATAAAATAATTTTAATAAAGAAAAATTCTGTATTCGTCATAGTGTTTATTATTGTGATAACAGTGTTAAATGAAGTATTCGCATTGTTGTAATGTTGATAGTGATGTTGGTAGTAGTCTTTTGTTGGTTACTTATAAAAGTATACAGAAATCCGGATATATTCGAATACTTGATACCGTTATCCGAATACCGATTTTGGATACGATTCCCATCCCTAGTTTTGACGCATCCGCTCCATTAGCGTAGAGATTGGCGCAATGGGCTGCTTCCGACGGTGGGAGAGATCCCTATGTCTCATTGGACAGTTACTGCCCGCCTTGAGCTGAGCAGCCCCCAGCCAATGAAGTGCTGTCCCACCACAATCCGCCTGCCTTACCGGGTGCGTAAAGGCCAAAGGTACTGCAATATCTGACAGGTGGATTGCGATTAATGTGACAGGCAATAAAACTCAAAATAGGCACCTGGAATGTTAGAACACTGTCTCAAGTATTATCGGAATACCTCCATTTCATCACTTCTGCCCAAAGACATCAGTTACCAACGATGATTTAGTGAGACTCCATGTCGACATAGCTTCACTTCAGGAGACGCGGCTTGCTGAATCTGGAACCCTGAAAGAAAAAGGCTTTACATTCTTCTGACAGAGAAGAGAGATGCGGACACCATAGAGAATGGAGTTCATTTCTCTGTCCGGAATCCACTGCTGGTGAAAATAGAACCATGCAAACAACGAGCTGAAAGACTGATTTGACTCCGCAAGCACTTCACCTCTGGGCCAGTCAACCTGGTCAGTATATATGCACTAACACTCAGCGCCACCAATGATTCCAAGGACAAGTTTTACAGCCATCTAGACTCTTCTATCAACAGGATCCCCAAAGAAGTGCACCTGGAACTGCGGGTGTCTTTTATTCCACAGTGGTCGCCAACCACAACTCTTTGTCCCCAAATCTTTGAAAATTCTGCGTTTGAAAGATGAATAAGAATGGCCAGCGACTCTTGTAGCTGTGCTCATACCAAAACATCAGCATCATTAGAGAATTCTTTCAGACCAAACCAAATCACAAAGTGTCTTAGAGAAACCCTCGATCCAAACACTGGCATCAGCTCGACCTGATCATTACCAGGCAATCTGCCTTGAAATGTGTCCTTCTTACCCGCACCTTTCACAGCGCTGACTGCGACATCGATCACTCGCTGGTTTGCTGCAAGATGAGACTTCAGCCAAAGAAGGTTCACCTCTATATGCCTTAGGGCAAACCTGGTATTGATGTGTGGGAGACCGCCTGCCCTTACAAGTAGTTTTATCCAAGCCACTCCTCAACACTCACTCCATCCGTAGAAGAACGCCACAGAACCGACATGGAATACAAGCGTTCCGCAGCAAGAGGAACCTTCACATACAAATTTGCCAAGAGTGTAGTGTAGAGACTGGCCACCAGGTGCGTACATGACTATTGGCTTCAGCTCTACCAGAGCATCAAGATATCAGTCCATACTGGAAACATTAGAGACATGTACGGCGGTATTTAGGCAGCCATGGGCCCACCATGATGACCACAGCTCCACTGAAGTGTGCAACTGGCGGGACCATCCACGACACGGGCAAGCAGATTTAGCGTTGGGTGGAACACTACTCCAATTTATCATCAAGAAAAGGTCCAGGGAAACTTGACATACCACCAGAATTCATTAAATGCGCCAACAATGTGCTACTAGAATATATGCACAACCTCCTCTGTCAGTGTTATGAAGGATCCGTACCTCAGGACATGAGAGGTGCCAACATTATCCCATTGTACATGAAAAAGGGGCGACAGAAGCGACTGCAACAATAAGAGAGGGATTTCCCTCCTGAGTGTTGTGGGTAAAGTCTTTGCATAGGTCGTCCTAAGCAGGATACAGATGCTTTCTGATAAAATGTACCCGTAGTCACAGTAAGGGTTCTGCTCAGAGAGACCAACCATAGACATGATCTGGTCTATCAGGCAACTGCAAGAAAAGTGCAGAGAGCAACACCAGCCCCTCTTCCTGGCCCTCATAGACCTGCCCAGAGCGTTCGACCATGTCATCAGGGACGGCCTCTACACTAGTGAAGATTGGCTGCCCATCGAGACTCCAGAGCGTTACCCAGTCGTTCCACGACAACATGAAAGACAACTGTGCAGTATGACATCTCGACGTCAGTAGCCTTCGCCATCCGCAGTGGAATCAAACAGAGTTGCGTCCTTGCTTTCACTCTTTCGCTGTCAAGCTGAAGCATGCCTCTGGAAAATCAACCGAGGATGTCTGTCTCCATACCCGGTCAGACGGAAGTCAGTTCAACCTGACTCGACTGAAGGAAAAGAGCAAAGTACGGGAGGTGATCATCAGGGATATGCTGTATACAGATGACACTGTACTGGTCACCCGCACCGAAAAAGATCTGCAGATACTTAAGGGCAGATTTACAAAGGCATGCGACGAGTTAAGCTTGACAATCAGTGTGAAAAAACACAGGTGGTGGCTAAGCATGCCGAACCACTCCACATCACCATTAACAACTATTAATAAGAGGTCGTTAGCCAGTTCACATACCTTGGAAATATCATCACTGACAACCTCTCACTGAAAGCAGATACTAACCTAAGGATTGGCAAGGCCTAATAAACCTGTCCAGTGTCCAGGCCATAACAGAGTGTGCTGAACAACAGAATGCTGACTACGAACACCAATATAGCTGTGTACCAGGCCTGTGTGTTAAGCACCCTTCTGTATTCCAGCGAATCATGTACCTTGTACACATCCAGGTCAAGACGCGTACATGGAATCTCATGGAGCGACCGAGGGACGATTAGCGACGATGCGATGTGTTAGAGTGGGCAGCCATCCCCAGCATGACCACAATTCTCCGTCGGCGTCGTCTCAAACGGCTGGGATCGAAAAGTGCGTCGGATGGACAATGGCCTGATCACCGGACGTCCTGTACGGAGAGCTTGCCTCAGGCAAATAGAACAACTGGTCGGCCGCATCCCCGCTACAATTAAGTATGCAAGCGAGACCTAAAAGCTATTGACATCATTACTCCCATCACCTAGGAGGCGCTTGCCCAGGAGAGATGCAAGTGGAGACGTACTGTGCATGCTGGACTGGGTGTGGGAGAGGAGAGGATCCGTCAGTTTTCCAACGACAGACGCACACGGAGAAATGGCAAACAGCTGTGGCCGGCAGGCGACTCGGTCTTTATATGCGCAGATAGCGGTAGAGACTGCCACTCCCAAGTGGGTGTGCATAGCCACGGTAAACGCTAAACAAGCAACCAACCTGCACAAGCAACCTGACGATAAATAAACAACCGTGACATCCTCAAGAGACGCAAGTCCATTGTCTCTCGCGAATTACGACGAAATGTTTGAAAACTGACTTTTCCACATTATTGATGCAAACACATGATTGCTGATTATACCTTCAATAGAAAATAGGAAGTTGCACTGATTTTTTTTATTGGAAAACGTTACTAAGCGAACACCGTATCCTTCCCGATCTATACGTGTCATTGTTTTTGCAGTGGGTATAACAAGGAGGTAACCGCTTCAAAGGGTAGCACTGGTGTTTGGCATTAAGTGTTTTCATTGTCTTTCATTAGCTGACCCATGTTCAATGTGTATAAAAACGCGCTTCGCGGTTGTTCCCTGTATTGATACTCCGTTTCGTTGATGCACGTGCTCCACGGGTTGATAACATGAGCGTTTAAGTGGGATATTCTTGAAAATATAGTATATTCCATTATATTACATTACGACAAGACTTCTTAAATGATACCTGAATATTCTAAACTCTTGAATTTCTGTGTGATAACTGTATGTGTGCGGACGGGAATGTATGCTAAAATCCCGCCACCATTTTGTGTCGGTCACGTGCCAATCTACGTCACACCGGATGAAAAACGAGAACTGTGTACGTAGCAATTATATTTTCAAAAGAATAACCCATCATTATATGCACATATATATATATATATATATATATAAGAAATTCAAAACAAGTTAATAGATGTTATGGTAGAGTCGGGAGACGCTGGTTTTTAACTTGAATAAAGGGAACTAACTATGGATGCTCATATCGTAGTCGTTTAGTTGATATGTGTAGCAGCCGTATTAGTAGTATGTTACTATTGCCATAAATATTATTATAAACAGTTTAAAGGTAATATTATTCTAGTCTATGCCCGTGATTTGATATTTAACAGATATTAGTTTATATTGACTGGCATAAGGAAAGATCTTCCAATATTGATAGATGGAAAAGGGAAATGGGTAATTGAAATTTATGTTAGAAAAGTTGCGTATTGGTCAATAGATCTACTTAACCATATTTTAAGAATAGACTCTAAGAAAAAATATTTCAGCAATGCAGAAGCGCGTTTTAATTGACAAATATAAATACATTGCGACNCACCATCAACAACTATTAATAAGAGGTCGTTAGCCAGTTCACATACCTTGGAAATATCATCACTGACAACCTCTCACTGAAAGCAGATACTAACCTAAGGATTGGCAAGGCCTAATAAACCTGTCCAGTGTCCAGGCCATAACAGAGTGTGCTGAACAACAGAATGCTGACTACGAACACCAATATAGCTGTGTACCAGGCCTGTTTGTTAAGCACCCTTCTGTATTCCAGCGAATCATGTACCTTGTACACATCCAGGTCAAGACGCGTACATGGAATCTCATGGAGCGACCGAGGGACGATAAGCGACGATGCGATGTGTTAGAGTGGGCAGCCATCCCCAGCATGACCACAATTCTCCGTCGGCGTCGTCTCAAACGGCTGGGATCGAAAAGTGCGTCGGATGGACAATGGCCTGATCACCGGACGTCCTGTACGGAGAGCTTGCCTCAGGCAAATAGAACAACTGGTCGGCCGCATCCCCGCTACAATTAAGTATGCAAGCGAGACCTAAAAGCTATTGACATCATTACTCCCATCACCTAGGAGGCGCTTGCCCAGGAGAGATGCAAGTGGAGACGTACTGTGCATGCTGGACTGGGTGTGGGAGAGGAGAGGATCCGTCAGTTTTCCAACGACAGACGCACACGGAGAAATGGCAAACAGCTGTGGCCGGCAGGCGACTCGGTCTTTATATGCGCAGATAGCGGTAGAGACTGCCACTCCCAAGTGGGTGTGCATAGCCACGGTAAACGCTAAACAAGCAACCAACCTGCACAAGCAACCTGACGATAAATAAACAACCGTGACATCCTCAAGAGACGCAAGTCCATTGTCTCTCGCGAATTACGACGAAATGTTTGAAAACTGACTTTTCCACATTATTGATGCAAACACATGATTGCTGATTATACCTTCAATAGAAAATAGGAAGTTGCACTGATTTTTTTTATTGGAAAACGTTACTAAGCGAACACCGTATCCTTCCCGATCTATACGTGTCATTGTTTTTGCAGTGGGTATAACAAGGAGGTAACCGCTTCAAAGGGTAGCACTGGTGTTTGGCATTAAGTGTTTTCATTGTCTTTCATTAGCTGACCCATGTTCAATGTGTATAAAAACGCGCTTCGTGGTTGTTCCCTGTATTGATACTCCGTTTCGTTGATGCACGTGCTCCACGGGTTGATAACATGAGCGTTTAAGTGGGATATTCTTGAAAATATAGTATATTCCATTATATTACATTACGACAAGACTTCTTAAATGATACCTGAATATTCTAAACTCTTGAATTTCTGTGTGATAACTGTATGTGTGCGGACGGGAATGTATGCTAAAATCCCGCCACCATTTTGTGTCGGTCACGTGCCAATCTACGTCACACCGGATGAAAAACGAGAACTGTGTACGTAGCAATTATATTTTCAAAAGAATAACCCATCATTATATGCACATATATATATATATATATATATATAAGAAATTCAAAACAAGTTAATAGATGTTATGGTAGAGTCGGGAGACGCTGGTTTTTAACTTGAATAAAGGGAACTAACTATGGATGCTCATATCGTAGTCGTTTAGTTGATATGTGTAGCAGCCGTATTAGTAGTATGTTACTATTGCCATAAATATTATTATAAACAGTTTAAAGGTAATATTATTCTAGTCTATGCCCGTGATTTGATATTTAACAGATATTAGTTTATATTGACTGGCATAAGGAAAGATCTTCCAATATTGATAGATGGAACAGGGAAATGGGTAATTGAAATTTATGTTAGAAAAGTTGCGTATTGGTCAATAGATATACTTAACCATATTTTAAGAATATACTCTAAGAAAAAATATTTCAGCAATGCAGAAGCGCGTTTTACTTGAAAAATATAAATACATTGCGACATTCTGAACACACCCTGTGGGCAAATTATGGGTGGTATATCCTCAATTGACATGTCTGACGTCACACGCTGAATGATGATTGGTCGATCGGGTTTGACAGGTACTAGAGGGGATTCCGACCGTGAAACGTAAGCAAGATCAGATGTAAACAACTATTCGCCGTTCTTTCTTTGAAGACATTAAAATGTGTGACCACGTTATATTACACAGTGGATATCACCACCCGGTATTACGAACTTGGCAATCAACGAACACGTCGATAACTTCAGAACATCTAATTTATCCAATTTTCGTGACGTAAGTTGATATAAAAAGTTATGAACATTTCAACATTTCAGTCTGACTTAAGTTTTTCAACGTGTTTTAATGTTTATGTATTTGTATGTTGAAGTATGTCGTTCAATTCTAAATTAATGTAAGAATGGGCGCAAACAATTTTAAGAATAAGAACGAAACTATTTAAAATGTATGTAAACATCCGTGATCGAGTCTGTTATGAAACGTTTATGCATGACGTCAGTATCTGTATTTGTCTTTAACAAGGACAACACTAATGCTTTGTTACATTACCCTGGCGTTGACTTTACACACTAATCCAGAAATCATAATTAAACAGCCATAATGTAGAATTATTTATGTTTAAAGCATAAGTTTTGTATGTCAGATATTGAACCTGGTACACCAGGTACAAAACCATTGCAATGCCATGCTCTGGTAGGTATAATAACACTGACCCATCAAATTCAATCATGTGTCGCATCAATAATGCTCAATTGGTGATTGTCGGCTCAAAAATACTACTAAATAGTACCCGGGGTATTGTTAAGTATACTGCAATGTACCCCGGGTACAGAAAATACGCATAAAGGCCAGGGGCGTAGCTAGCATTTTTTGAGCTGTAGTCCCGGGTATGATACATAAAAACAGGGGGTCCGGGGGTCCTCCCCCTGAAAATTGTTAAATCCTATAATGCCTGTGGTGAGATTTAAAGTATATCTAGACAAATAATAAGATAAGAAAATATAAGACTTTGGCCTGTTTTTCTTTGATATTTTACTGTTTTATCTCAATGTCAGAGAACTAAATTTTGTTTTTGTTCGGCATCAAGGGACCGAACTGACTCGGATTCAGTCAATGGATCAGGATACAGGAGCAAGTGCTCCATTTTAAATTTCCGCGGTCATAAACATCATTCGGAATGTTTCTTAAAAATCCAACAATAATCTATTACAACTTACTGTAGTGTTGAAAGGGAGACAAGTCGATCTACATGAAGATCTATGTAAACTTTTAACAGCAAGTAACGTAATACAAAGCGAGCTAGAATCTATGCACATATAAAGAACAAGAAGTAGAGTTGATAATTGGAAGGTATGTCCTTTGAACACGACCAGAATCCATTGTCTGAGGATTATGTCAATATGAAATGCAGATTTCCCAGGGTCAACATTTTATTGCGTTTTTCGAAGTTGAAGCATTTTTTATCTTTTTCATGTTTCAAAAAACATTGTAGGCCCGGGCCAGCTGTGCCTTTTAGCAACTATATATACTCCCCTGAAAGCACCCGGCTGTACTCTGGGTTACTTTTTAGTATATTTTCCGTACACCGGGTACTTTGAAGTATACTTGAGTGTAAACAGGGTGCTTTTAAGTAGCGCCTTAGCCGACAGTTACCAATTGAGAGTCAATAATGTGGGAAAGTCAGTTTTGGAACATTGTTCATAAACTGTTTAAGTCTCAGAGACTTTAAACCTCTTGGTGTGGAGTCAGTGAACTTTTTTATGCCCCCGGTAGGGTTGCATATAGTGATCGCACTGTCCGTCTGTCTGAAATTCCGTCACACTTTGCGTTTAGGTTTAGAAAAATGCTCATTACTTCTATGTCCCTTGAGATATAACCTTCATATTTGTTATGCATGTGTATATGGACAAGGCCTTTCCATACGCACAAACATTTTGACCCCTGTGACCTTGATCTTGAAGTAAGGGTCTGCGTTTAGGTTTCAAAATCTGCGTTAAGTTTTCGAAAAATGCTCATAACTTCTATGTCCCTTGAGATATAACCTTCATATTTGGTATGCATGTGTATATGGACAAGGCCTTTCCATACGCACA
>VMBQ01003984.1:0-22747 GCA_007657795.1 Dreissena rostriformis
TCAGGGACGACACTTTCCGCTTTTATGACTTTTTTCGTTTAAATGGAGTCTCTTCTTAGCAAAAATCCAATTAAGACGGAAAGTGTCGTCCCTGATTAGCCTGTGCGGATTGCACAGGCTAATCTGAGACGACACTTTAGGCACATGCATTATGCCCAGTTTTCTCAGAACACGACACATTTTGAAGGCTGTTGCAAGGATTGTTGTGTTGGGTTCATAGCTGATAATAATTTTCTATGCTTTGTAAATTTACTTCCAGAAGTCAACTGTAAAATGCCAAAAAGATCCCTATACTATGCATTTCTGTATGAAATATGCAGACACGCCTTAGTAGACACGCCTTAGTGCTTTTATATTGTATGTACATCATTATGTCACCTTAAACCCTTTCCAGATAAGAAGCAATTAGAAAATGGCTTTTGCAACCAGCATTAAACCAGAACAGCCTTCGAGTAACTAGTAATCTGTTCATGTTTTATGCTGTTTGCTGCTCATTAGTATCTTAGGGTTGGGAATGAAGCCTTTGAAACTTGAACTATTAAGAAAGGTCTTTAATTTAATTTGATTTTCTTACAAGGAACTACAAACGCATTAAAGTGCGTATCTGAGTGGTAAAGGGTTAACCCTTTGAGCGCTGGAACCGGATTTTGAAGGCCTTTGCAAACAGTTTGGATCCAGATGAGACACCACAGAACGTGGCGTCTCATCAGGATTCAAACTGTTTGCTATTCTGATAGTATTCTTTGAAAAAAATCGAAGAAAATGCTAATTTTAGAAATTTAGCAGACAACATTTTAGCAGACGACAAATTTCCCAGCATGCAAAGGGTTAATAAGAGTTTTATGTCATAGGGAGTCATATATAGCCAGAGAGGAAACCAACAATGCAGGGTTTTACAAATGAAATCTGAAATATGTCATTCCTTTCACAAACAATAAGTTGTCATTCCTGGCTGGTGAATAATTATGAGATGAAAATGCAATAATCTATATAGAATTTTAAAAAATTGTTGTTCAGTAATTGTGCATAGTACAATTTGAATAAACATCCACATTGCTTCTTTCAGTAGCGGCACATAAGCATTTTTTTTGAAGTTGTTTTAGCACTAGACATCAATGTATACTGTACATGGTTGCTAGATTAGCCCTTACAGCGCTGGAACCGAATTTTAAAGGCCTTTGCAAACANAACGTTAACTCATCTGTCACAACCTGCCAGTTGTGTAGACAGTTAACGTATAGTTAACTTAGTAACTATAAGTGTGACAAAATATTTAGCGTTTGCTTTATTAACACCTGTTATCCATAAACACCGAAATAAATTGTCGCAAAACGAACAGCTTATCGAAATAAACGCTCCGAAAACAAAACATTCGTTGTCTCGTGATACAGTGCGGTTTTTTTGCTAACGACGTGTCTGTGGTCCTTAATAAATATAATGTGTTTATGAACAATAGGAATGTTTGGGTTTGTCTACGAAAGACCAAACACAGAAATTCTGCGGCTGAATATATTGTGTAAAACGTTTATAACACTTGTCCCACAAATATAGAGTGTTTGAGAATTTAATATTAGCGTTGGTTGATGCAGAGTGTAGCATATAATCAAGATGAAATACCGTAAACCATCATCCATTGTTTGAACTGTGTTCAAGAGAAATTAGCGAGATTTTCAACAAATTGATAACAGTTTGGAGAGCATCATGTTTGCTGTATATTGATGGATGTAATATTGTAGCACATATAATGGAGGTAATTGAAATTTATACAGCCATTTTTGATCTATGTAACGTAATATCATTAAAACATATGTATGTGAATTCGTACATTTATCTTTATTAACTTATTTATATTTTAACGCTTAATATCTTAAGCAAATTGAGTAATTGTTTTAATGTATGCGATTTACATAGATGGTGTATTTGAACACATTAAATATACATTTTAATTCAAACTTATTTGGTGTATTGCGAATTTCAGATCCCCGGCGCACCTCTCCTGATACCAAGGAACTGATGAAAAACGAATACATCCTCTGCTAAACCTATCAATCGTTTCGTCGAATGTCCTCAGAGAAAAGACAATTTCCAGAACGGTTAAGCATTTAACAGAATTGCATGAACGCAAAAGACCTGTACTCATTTATACTGAAATATAATATTTATATCAATATAAATAATATTAATAATAATATACTTTATCTTTAAATGACACTGTTCAGATAAATCACAGAACCGAAATGGCCGTCGCATGGATTTGCATAAGAAAAAAGCGTTAAGTAACCTTAGGCAGTCATATTTTGTTTGCGGAATAATCTTTATATCAAAACACCATTCCAACAAGCGGATTAAGAACACACATTATAGTTACTTAATACAGTTTTGGCTGTGTCCATATATATTACGCTTGGCATACCAAACATAGAACATCGAACCTCTTTCAATGACTGCGTGTAAGGTAGATTAAGTACTCAAATAAAAATCGACACTTAATTTTAAGCATTTCACTCTATTTACAAGAAAATATCAAGAAGTTAAAGATACTTCATAACGTCTTGCAAAATTTATACATTAAATGACATACTTGTTCACATATACAATCATGTATAATGAAGATATAATAAATGGTTTGGTCCAAAGGTTCGAAGATAGATGAAAATAGCTTTTATTTTATTTTTATATGTTACATTTGAGTTCTTAAGTTCAAATAATTTATTTGTCAAATAAGATATATATTACATGCAAAATTCAAAAAGGTGAAGAATACCCTATAAAGTCCAAACTGAAACACGTTTAAAAAAAAAAATCGACAGATGTGATATTTGTATTTTTAAGACGAAGAACTGGACGCATGTGCAATGACCTCTCTCCTATGATTTTGGGGTGTCATCTGTCCATTGAAATGCAGCTGCAGTTGTACTCTTGATTCATTGGACTGTCGTTTAGGTAAAATAACCGCATGTTCCACGTTGACGTCACTGTAAACTGACATCAGTCCGTCTGTCTGGGATTGGCCTGAAAACAATTGATTATTCTGTATTATGTCAAAACGGTGTTGAAGCTAACGGAACACTTTGACGGCATGTCTAATATGGTTTTGCTCAATGCATATTGTTATTTATGGAACAATAACGCATCATGTTCAATTATGTTTGTGTTTTTTTTTTATAATACTATGACATATAAGATATGTTTAATTGTATGATTTTCAATTGTCAACTATTTGACGATTGACGTGTATGGGTCGCTGAAAGACAAGTCCAATGCGGGGAATAACGTGGTCAGAGTTGAGAAAAATGGCCGCCGATCGCTCGCTTCGATGCCGAAATTGAGTGTTCAAACAAGTACATCTACCTTATTACTTACTTGTTTTTAATCGGATGACGCCTAAGATAGGGCCAGCCGGAAGCGGCTTCAGCGAGTATCAACCGTTTTCCTCTGTTTGGTCTGAGTGTGGAGAATAATCAAGGAATATTTTGCGATTTCCTGAACCGTCAATTGACATTGAACACGGCAAAAAAATTATATCACTGTTTTCCCACTGATTAGCACTGTTTAAGTACCGGTTGTTTATGTGGACGCATTTTGGATGACAAAGAATGGATAACTCGATTACTCATTACGTTATTTTCAAGGTAAACTTGAGTTTCGATATGTTTAGACGATTGATATTGAACACGAACATGGCCCTTATACACGGACAACTTCTTGAAAAACGCACATGTCAAGGAATACCGTTTTCTCCGCCCAATATGATTAAAACAACCTCGCATTGGCATGTTCTGGTACATGTAGGGATACATATCTAATGTAAAGGCACTGTAAATTTTAGTTTCGTATACGAAATTGACTATCTGGATCGTCAAAAGTGTATTTTCAATAGGAATTGTATTGCTAGCCTGTTTTGGTGAAGCTGCTTTGTGTTATGGCTTGCGAGTATTTGAAATGATGTTTTTCCTCCAGACAGTTTTATTATTTTATTTTTGTTTTTGGATTGCTGTTTTCTGCTTGAAGAAATCCTTTCAGGATATTGTCATTAAAGTGCATGGTCAATTGTTTTCAGAACAATTTCTCATGCTAAAGGGACAAGTACATACAAACACAGGCTAACATTTAACCCGATTACTATACAGTTTGTGGACCGTTTCTGGTTCAATGCGTAACTTTACGGACGAAAATTTACGTACTTATAAAGTTACGTACGTTTTTCTAAATGCGTTTACAAGTGCGTTTCTATATAAACCGAACGTAGCGTAAAACTTAGTTGCTTTGCTTGAATACTCTATTAAAAGAAGTCTGATGATTACGCGGACCTAATCTAGAGATCATTTGAAGATATTTATAAAGTTGATTTCATTTGATTTCATTTGCTTTTTCAAAGAAACTTTCGATTAATATGTATAAGACGTACCTTACACAGAGCACAGTCATTTCCCTTGTTTGCGAAATCGCGACGAAAAACAACGTCAAATGTAAACGAAGTTCAATTTATTGATTGTTTTGAAATTATTTGTGACCATGCTTTGTTGGGCTGGATATGCACTTTGTTAAAACAGAAGAGATGATATTTACTGAAGCAAATCTTATATGAAAGGTTAGTCAGATATACTGTACATGTATTTCAAACTGGAATTGATGGAGCAAACTGGAAAACATGGATGGATAATACTGAGCAGACAGAGGCACAGGGAAAAGTCTCGATTTTTTTACTATATACTATATATACTAACAAGGGATACAACTAGCCATAAATTCAGTCGACACGGGTTTGCAACAATTATTTTTCTGAATTTCACCCGTGGAAAAGCATAAAGACATAAGATTGCGTGCGATTTCCGATGGTATTTGAAAAAACATTTACATAGTTCGCAGGCGTATTACTTTATCTTACCATTAACAATGATTTCGTCTGGTTTTAAAACATATTGTTTTCTCGTTTATTTTGCACAGCTACAATCGCCATTGTTGTAAAAAACGCCACCGAATGATATTGCTTCCCGGTTTAACGTATGAAAACTACATACAAGCCGGGTATAGGAGATCATTGTGAACAACCACAACAACTATGGCCGACTTTTGAAAAGTTTACTGAAGTTGATGGTAAATTATNTAAACTTATACATAATGCCATTCACCAAATGGCAACAAATGCATGAACTTTAAAATTATTTTAACAGTTCTACACATCTGGATTAATCTACATATTAAAAAAACACATGGAGAAAGCAAACCATTTTTAATGTTCCTATTTTAAGGAAATTATATTTTACATGAATCATAGTGAACTGAAAGTTTAATGATGACACAATTTATTCTTGCAAGATTCCCAATACTTATGATATAAAGAAAATATGTTTCCATTTATTTCAAATATAATATTAAAATAATCAGTAAAAATTGTGTAATTTAAGTGTTTTTTCATGTGTTGACATTTTTGGGAAGATACATATGAGAATATGTAAAATCTGAATTTAAAAGTTCAAATCTTCAATTATTTTTTTAATTGATTTTTAAACACATACACTGCTACCATAATTTTCCACACAAAAAAGCTCTGTTGAATTTATATTGTCTTAAAATTTATGTATTTGACAAATAAATTAATGTGAATATTATGCGTAAATATGGTGTTCAAAGTGTAGAAACAATACAATGGTATTGTTTATATTATTTGATTGCAATTGTAGCAAATGTTCTACACAACACAAACATTGTCTATTGCATTTGTTATTTATTTATTTATTTATTTATTTGTACAAGTAATTGCATTTAAAACATAAAGAATACATTTACTTATAATATTGAAGACATTATACCTTATTCCTGACATTATAAAAAAGGTATCAATAACTGAATGTTAAAAAACTTGAGAAAAATCAGAGCATTGCTTTTCACAATGTAAGATACAATAAAGTGGGGTTTGCAAGTTGTACAGCCTTATTGTTTAACAAGATCTTGAAAAGGTAATGGACATTACTGTATGTACAAAAAAACAGCATAGAATTTAAAGAGATGTGTTCAAAGATAGTTGAAAATAAAATTGATTGTTGTTAGTTTTCTGTCAATCCGTGCGACCACCAATAAAGAACAGATTTTCCAAATAACTTCTTATGACATAACAATTTTTATTTGAACATATCAATTGAACTGCATTTTATGTGTCCATATTGTTTATAGGAAAATCTATAATAACTTTAAATTAGTAATTCAATAGTTAAGACAGTAAAGATTAACCATGACCTTGATTACAATTTGACATTATTCTTTTTCATTGTAACTGCATTTATAATAATAAAATAAAATATATTAATCTTGATGATACCTCATATACAATGTTTTAATTGATGTCATATTGTCCCCAATGGTTTAGGTATTCAAAAATTCCTTTGTTTAACCCTAGAAACTAAGAAAAAAAGATTGTCAAGCATACAGCAACAACAAAGTTGTGCCTTTAATATGACATCAAAGTTGATTACAGTTGAAATCTGATCATAGAAAATAAAACTTAATACATTGTAACTTATTAAAAACAAATCTCATTTGCTTAAATGTCATAGTGGTTTGACAGGTTTGGTATAAAATAACATATTTGGTACATTTCAATACATGTTTTCAGTAGTTTTACTTCAACAGTTCAAACTTTTCAAACCTACTTTTAGTCTTTAAAATTAGCCTTGTATATTTTCTGTACCCAGGGTTCATTGTAGAATACTTTAATAAGAGTACCTGGGGAACTTTCAAGTATTAAGTAAATTATACTCAGTTTTGACAAAATAATATATTCATGATATTCTTTCCAAAGAAATAGATCTTGACACTGAACTTCTGCTTAACCTGTAAATATGCCAATGAACAATAAAGTGACAACCATAATTATTATTATATTATACATATTTGTAAGAAACACTGTTGGCATATCAATCACTATAAGCACAGATTACTGTATCATTGTCACAGCAGTATTAATACAACTGTTCACACACACTTAGATTTCACGTTTTTTAAAACAATTGAACATGCACTTAAATGACAATATTCTGAAGGGATTTCTTCAAGCAAAAAACAGCAATCCAAAAAATATATTAATAAAACTGTCTGGAGGAAAAATAACATGTTCAAGTACTCGCAAGCCATAACATAAAGCAGCTACACTGAAACAGGCTAGCAATAAAATTCATATTGAAAATAAAATTTTGACGATCCAGATAGCCAATTCCGACTACGAAACTAACATTTACAGTGCCTTTACATAAGATATGTATTGCTACATGTAGCAGAACATGCCAATGCGAGGTTGTTTAAGACTTATTGGGCGGAGAAAAAAGTATTCCTTGACATGTGCGTTGTTCAAGAAGTTGCCCTATCTTAGGCGTCATCCGATTAAAAACAAGTAAGTAATAAGGTAGATGTACATGTTTAAACACTCAATTTCGGCATCAAAGCGAGAGATCGGCGGCCATTTTTTCTCAACTCTGACCACGTTATTCCCCGCATTGAAGTCGTAGCACAATATTTTAATAATACTAAATGTGTTCATTGTTAAATATGTTAATAATATTAATAGTAAAGTATTTCCTATTAAAAACACTGTTATGGCACGGCACGTTACATTTTTTATACAAAATACACAATCAAATTAATTTTACCGCAGCAAAGTATCCGTTTGAAGGATCGTCTGAACTTTATGGACATTGCGTTATACAAAATAGGGTTAATGGCGCTGTTAATGTAGACCATGGTCCGACAAAACAACAGAAACCAAAAGTCGAGGTATTTCTCGCGGGCAATCGAGTTGTAGACGACCATGGTTCTGTACGGCATCCACGTGACCATAAACACAAAGACGATCACAGCCAGCATCCGTACTACCTGCAAAACGAACAAAATCTATTTTTTTACGTGTACATTGGTTAACAAGTCAGAAATTAAGATATCCTCGATTCGTAATCGGCTTTGATCTTCATGTTTAACTTCTGGTGGTGGACATGATGTGAGATGTGATATTTTTGTCCGATAAAAGCCTCAAAGGCGTGTTTACGTTTGCTGAATGTAATGAATGACGTCAATGACTCTGACGTTGTATGCTATCTTCCTGAAATATCAGGAATATCCATATTAAAACTGCCCTACTAAAGCGATCAAGACAATTCGATATCACAGCATCCTTGTTCTGCTAGATTGGGAATACAATAAGATGGTTTCCAAATCTAAATAACTGCAAGTCATATTGTTCTAATCAGCTTATGATGAAAATGAGCACATGTGCACGCACTGTGCATTGGCGATAGTTGTTGGAAAAAATATATTCAGACTTAAAGGGGCATATCGACGTTTAAAGGTATTTCATGTTCCTACATATTTTTGAAAAAGCATGTATAAATTGACCGTATATTAACTTTAAAAAATGTATGTATGAAATTACCGAATAACACGCACGTCTCTTTTTCATAAACGGTCAGTAAAAAAACTTTTGTTTTAAAAATAAAAATCGTTATGAATACCATTTACATGAGAAACCGCTTTACGCATGCGCCCTGTTGATTACGGGAGGCCTTTTGTAGGTGTGAGTTCGAATCCTAATAGAGGCCTGTTTAAGAGTAATATTAACGGTATTGTATGCATGTTTTCTATACGATTGTATCAATATAACATCCCTTTCAAAATAAGTATAGTAAACAAAATAGTGGACATGTTATTAACATGGTTACCAAATATTTTTTCCGACCATGGCTGAAAACGACGATGGTTTATTGCCGCTCTTTTTTAATGATTTTAAACCGTGGTATTATTGAACAATGTGTTATCGATGGCCTCGATGAATGTATATCTATGCTTTTTATTCAACGTGATATTACGGACGCGTACAAATTATTTTGAATTTATAATTGTGTAATGCAAACTTTAAAGTATGTGCATATATCTCATTTCTAATTGAATACATTTTAATCCGCAATACACGATGTGAGAAAAAATGCTATTTAGCTTCGTTAGAATTGTCAAATGCGTATTATTTAATAAGTATACGTTAAACCGACATGAACTAATTCAGTTTCGTTTTTCATGGAATACAATATTAGTTCACAGCACTAATGATGGGATATTCTTCAAGTCTGCAAATTATGACAAATTAATAAAACCAGTTTTTTCTCATCACAGATCAGTGTATATTAAATAAACGAGTCTTTTTTATGCGAGAAGCAAGCGAGGTTAATGAGCGTTACACTGTGACAGTAATTGACAGTCTTGGACAAACCGTGAATGAAGAGATACAAGTATGAATGTCATGTAATTGACGTGTATTCCATGGATATGTTCTGTGCTCGAAAAAAAAATCATAATACGAACAAACGAAAACAAAATCGGCACAATAGAAATATGCACCAAAATGATGGATTAAAAACATATTTTACAGATTTAAACAAAACACCACAAAACAGCTGTCATTCATAATTGTTCGGTTGATGAAATTGAATGTTTAAGGTATCGTTATCTTAGTTTAAGAACTGTCGATCAACATTTCTCTTAACACAAAACACAAGGACTCTCACGTCCACAAACAGCCATCTTGTTAAATATGCGATTAAACTATTACACTCGTCTTTAATTAACTTTTAAAACTTAATCTTTCCTGACTGCGGATAAGCAACGTCCTAAATCTGTGAACCCTTTTGGTGTTTCGTGTCGGATGTTATTATTATCAACCTAGCCATACTTATAAGAAGGTCAGTCATGCTTCAATTGAATTTTGAAATAAGTATGGGGATTCAATGCACGCGCTTAGAACAAACAGTTAAGCCTTTGTCTAGCTGCAATTCAATTCAGCAATAAATATGGACATTCAATGCAATCGCTTAGTACAAACAGTTAAGCCGAAAAAATATCGTCACACGAACGTCACGCGCAGAAATACTGCGCAAACAAATACAGAATATTCTCAGACCTTATTAATTTCTAGAACAATTAAAATTAACTTTACAACATTAATCAATCCAAAATATGTGCGCACAATTTAAAAGCGTGGTGAATTTTGATTCTTGCCACTCTATACTCGATCTAAATAAGATCAGCATGTCTTGTTTGCAAGTTCCTGCTTTTTGTTATTGTTACAAATGCATTGATACTATTATACACGGATCACTTTAAACAACAAGTATGAAGAAACTTATAAGTTAAGTGATATATTGGGATAACTAATCAGTATAAAGCAATTTTAGACTCGAAGTAAAACCTGTTAGTCTAAGTATCTGCTATTTACGCTGCGGTTTTCCATTTAACATTAATCGTGTGTGTCAACAAACCACTCAGCATGTTATCGTTTACTGTTTATGACAAGTGTTATTATTGAGGAAAAAAAAACAATAAAATTATTGAAAAGAGTCCTGTTGCACCTCCCTTTGGTGTCAACCCATTCTTAGTGTACTACTCCAAATTACTGTACATTTGGCACGCACTGTGCTTTCAACCAGATTTAGATATTATTGAACAATGTGCGTTGTGTTTTATGCTTATTACTAGTGGTCATGAAAAAAACGAGGATTGCGTTGAAACTTGATCCTTTTCATAAACTTCCGTGTTTATCCTTATCCCAATCTTCCTCACCTTCACCATCATAAGCCGCAAAACATCATCATTAACAACAGCAACAAAAACGAAATGATCACCCCCACACTCTTGTTTTTTTTTAAATCAACAATAACATTAACAGTTACACATACTTTAATCACCGCAATTATGTCCATAATCTTCGTCATCAAAAGTGTATCTTCATAAACAAGTTATCCGTAACTTCCGTGAAATGTATAGTATGATCATGCTATCACCATTATCATCATATTTAATACGATATATGCATCATCATTATGAGAGTATTCATCACAATTTGCAGAGAATTAATTCAGTAACCAGACATGACTGATCAATTATCTTACAATATCAATGCGACTGGGTATTGACCGATGATTTCAATATGTATAATCCGGTATTTAAAAAAAAAATGCGGCTAATTATGTCGATGTTAATTGTGACGGTAATGGTGATGTGAAGATATGGACTCCCGGACACATATGATATGGACATTGTTTCCTACGGACAAAGGTTCCTTTGCTAATTTTGACACAGGCGGACATTGGCTCTATAGTTATTTCACCAACCTGGGCAGGGTTTTAACATTATTTTGACAGCCCGCGCATATGTCCCCACATTGATAAGCCGGACACTGGATGTTCTATTTTAATATTATTGACACCCTGGCCATTTGCTGCTACGTGATTGCTGCTCAGGTTATTCGTTCGCAGTTATATTAATTATACTTAATAAAGATTTGTGTAATGGAAAAACAGTGAGAACCTCATAAGAAGTTGGTATGTTTCCTTTCCTAAACTCGTAATTATGATGTTATACACAAGGAAGTACCGAAACGAATAGAAGCACATATGTACAATTATATACATACAAACACAGAAAACAAACGTTGAAAATAACTGCAATATATACCTGTCAAAAATTAAATCAACGACACCCTAGTGTCAAAGATACAATTGACTAACATGAGCAAAGAATATTTTATTTTTATTAAGATAACATTTCAAATAAAAAATATGTGTTTCATGTAAATTGTTAAGCAGAACAAACAGTCTTAATAATGGGTTGAATTATTGGCTAAGTATGAGGTGATAACCTTCGATCGGCGTATAATATGATGTTGATTTTAGCATCTAATTGTAGGAACTAATTGTCCATGGTTTTAAATAAATGTAGGAACCAATATACGGGTTGTCAGAATAACGAAGGAACGCGTGTTCGTGTTGTCAACATAACATGGGAACCATTGTCCAGAATAATAGTATTCCAAAGCCGAAAAAGGATTCCGAGAAGTGTAAGAGATGATGAGAGACATGCGGTCGTCCCCACGAACAACTGAACGTCAACACTGTCAACGACAATTACAAATATGTTATTATCAAATATATTAGCAGATTTAAATAGTTTCTGGTATCCATCTGATCATCACATAATACTAAGTATTAACACTCAGCATAAATTAGGTCTTAGAAGTAGACGCGTGATATCTTATCCTAATAACGGTATCTACACACGTGCAGACATGTGGTCTCACCAATTAACGCTTTAAATCCACTCTTGGAGATCGAATGCCTAGTTCTCATTTTGTCAACGATTTTCGTTAATTTTGTTCGGGAAAAAAACGGAAATGAAATATGGTAAAACGTTGTAAATAGGGTTTATGTAACTATAAGCAATGTTCAATATGATTATCATCACTTTTATACGTTATAACATAAGAGATTTTGGTACCCACTCGGCGTCAGAAAGCGTGCACAACTTATCCGAAATGCAAATTATAAAACTCTATTTCGTGTCAAATACGTGTGGAAAAAAGGTTTCGTTGATATTTTCGTAAAAAAAACATGCGTAAATACCATTGTAGAAATGTTAATGTATAATAATTGCTAATACAACCATTACACGTAGAAACAGGTTAGAATTCGGTTAGCGCGAAAGCGTTTGGGAGCGTGTTTAACGGACCCAAATACCCGTTATAGATAGCTATTTTTTTCTATAAACTTATTTTTTTTTGCATTTGCCTAAAAAATACATGACACAAACCCCTTTCACCAGTTGTATAGGGTGTGGAAAAGTCCATACAAATCATCCGGGATATTGCGTAATTTATAGGCAATCTATAGGCAAAGAAGCCACTTTGGTGTTAGCTTGTCTAGATTTTCAAACCGCTTAGCCATTTGATTAAGTGGGCGGAGCGATCATCGTCCAGACGAGATGTCAATTGTCAATTGCATTATTAACGATGTAATGCCCTGTGGTTTAGATTACATAAAATGCTTCTCATCGAACTCCTTCTACATTTTCCTATCGTTTTTTGTCAATATTTTACAGATTAAATATCTGCAATTTCCATGGCGCATATTGTCTTGGTTTCATTATTGCGTTATTTTTAAGGAGTTATCCACCGTTATTAAAACTTTCATAGAGCAAGCTTCTGTGCGCAACTTATGCCATCGAAAATTCTTACTGTATTCTTTCGACAATAATGGAAACATTGTGGGGGACACACTGTCTGTGACAGCTCTTGTTTATTTTTAAGTTTTCTTTTTTTAACAAAACGAACCGTACACAATTGAAATTTTTGTTAAGGTTAAATACATATAATAATAATATCCTTTTCGCTTACACCGAGAAAACAGTTATTGTTATATGTGTATTGAGTTGTATAATTAAGATTTTAAATTTGAGTTCAAATATAGATTTACATGTTAGTATGAATACGGTGCCAGCACAAATATATTTGTATATAGTATGTAAACGACTTCTATTCCCATAATTTAGTTTAAATGAATGTAGTAAAACGTTGCATGAAATATATTTTATGGCAATTAGTTTCAGAGAAGTTAAGGAATTATTTTAAGGAATGTATTAGCAAAACTTTAATTAACAATTATTGTTTTATGTGTATTGAGTAGTTTAATACAGATTTTAAATTTGAGTTCAAATATAGATTTACATATAAGTATGAATACGGTGCCAGTACAAATATACTTTTATTTAATATACAAACGACTTCTTTTCCCAAACCTAGCTTAAATGAATGTAGTAAAATGTTGCATGAAATATATTTTATGGAAGCTACTTGTTCAGAGATGTTAAGGAAATGTTATTTAAGAAATGTATTAACAAAGCTACAATGAAATAATCTAAACATATATACCTTAAATAATACAAACATTCTTATAAAAAAAAAAATTTCAACACGATTTGAGCCCGGAATCTTTTATCGGTTTTAAGAACATACTGTTTTTTTTGCAATTACTCTTCTTTCATGTGTTGACAAATTAGGTTTACATTATGTATTCAATCAATCATGGTGTTTTTAATTGTCATTTTTCCATTCAGTTCATCATTCCTATTAAAGTGCATTGCATTATTTTTAAAGTACAATTAGAGCAAAAATATCAATTCTAAATATAATTTAGGACGTTTATATTATCACTTGTTATGTGTTAAAATAAAAAGCATATACCTGTAGTCTTGACTTCATTTGTCGCTTCCTATTCCGCTCAGCGTTCTGAGACAACCCGTTGTTATTCCGCGCTATGCTATTTTTAAACATCATGCGGGCGATTAGTCCATAGAGAATAGCAGCAATAATAAGGGGTATAACATAAAATATAATAAAGTCAGCTAAATAATACGCAAGATATTGCTCTCGTTGTAAGCGCCATTGACATATTTGGACGGTGGTTTTATGCCGCTTTTCTTCATTTAAAACGGTTAGCCCCAGCCAAGGTGTGCAATACAGAATTCCAAAAATCCAGATCCCAGCAATTATACGCTTTGCCCTATTTACCGTGCACATTCTTTATGATCGCAGCGGATGGCATATGGCGATGTATCGTTCCATTGTAAAAGCCGTTATAGATAACGATGCCATGTCTACACCTAAATATTGCACAAACACCAACAATGAACACAACACGCGCCCGAACGGCCATTCGTTTATTTGGAAAAACGTTTCTGGAATTGCTGGTAATGTTGCTGATAAAAGCACAAGGCAATCAGCAATTGATAAACTTATCAAATAACAATTGGTCGGTGTCCACATGCTTCGAATGCGCACTATAACAAGAACCAAAAGGGTGTTACCCGTAATGCCAACAACGAAAATCACAACGTTCGTTAGAACAGAAATAATTCTATATAAAGAATCATACTGTAATTCTCCAGGCGTTTTACTCCAGCCATATGTAGCGTTTAATCCAGTAAATAAACTTTCATTCGTATCCATTTTTGTCACTCTTTTTATATGTTTTTGTTTTGTAGTGTCTTACTGTATTTTATTGTATTGTTAATATTTTTTTATAATTTAAATAATATATTATACTTTTAAAATAAATTCACTATTGCACGGAAAGTTATTTATCTGTATAAGATACTCATTTAACTACAGCCTAATTCCTCCAATCGCGCTGAGTTTCCATTGACAAAGAGCGCTGTTCAATAATGCTGCGCGCGTATCTGCTGCTTCGACTGGTATGCTAGCTGCCAGAGAAACTATCGTGAATACGTCTTATTCTAGTTCTATTACATGGCTTCCAATAATTTCGCTCTCGTGACTTTCACATTCCGACTGTTCTCTAATTACTTGCGATTTGCATTAGGCGACGAGTGAAAAAGTCCCGAGAAACGTTTTTATTCATTTTTCGCCTTAACAAAATATGAATGAATGCACAGGGAATTTTCAATAGCGTATGTGTGACTCGAATGATTATAAAGGTAGTTTGTGTTTGTGTAATATTTCAAGAGTTGATCGAACTGTTGTAGGCCATGTTAGCAAAAGTTATATTTAAAAAATCAGTTATATTGGTTCATAATATTGTGTATCACGGAACTGAAACGCACTATTGCGATCAAATAAACGCGTGTAAGCTACGGAAGATAAGACCTAATAAAACGCGATGTGACATGTAAAGTTCAGTATATTTTGTTAGTTTTATTAGAACATCATTTTATAAATACTAAATTTTATAGAACATTTAACCCACAGCTGTAATGAACACGAGCTAAAGACATACTTGCAGCACATGCTCATATTATATACATCCAGCTATTCTAGACATTAAACAGCATACAAACTTTCTTGTTATCCTCCAAATTATCACTTATTCGAAATGTTTGATTCTATGATAAAGCCAGTTTTATGTTATTGTTCACAAGCATCGGGATATAAACTTAGTTCAAATATAGAATGTGTGCAAAATGATTTATTTTCAATAACTATACAAACACGTTTAGTTTGCACGCTGTATAAGAAACGTTTGCAAACTGCGAAACCCAAACACAAAATATTCAAAACAGTATTATATTAAGCTTTAATCTATATATGACAACAGACCAAGCGTTATGTGCTTCACAAGTGAAAATAAGTTATATCATTTCAGATTCTGATGTAAATGGATTTTCCAAGAAGTTTGTGATGTTCATATGTTCAAGTATATGTTCAAACGAGGCTTATCGGTTGTAATACACACAGCTGGTTTGAAAATAAGAATACCCTTAGTCCACGATTGCACAACAAACAACTCTGCTTAATGTCGAATTTATTCGCAGACAAACCTCTTAAATATAAGGAGATATTTTTCTAATGTCGATGTTGTGAACATAAATCATCAATCGAATCTGTGATAAATTTCCAGGCCGTTGAAGAGAAGAATGCATTTAAATTTACGTTTCGTCAAACTGATTATAATGTTTTATTTCTTGATTGTAATTACCATGCCTTTTGAATATGCAAGATTAATTAAGTGATCCAAAGTAATTACCTTACAATTTGTCTGTTGGTGGTTCGAAAATGAACGACTGGTATAAATTCAAAATAAAAAATGACTTAGCGTTAAATGAATTAAAATTAAACGTGTCTCATTTACTGCAAACAATTACTAATGAATATGAACACATTTATTCAGAAAGAAAAAAACTAACAATAACGCGTCAGAAGGGCTGAAAACCTGGCATGTTAACCTAAAGATATGTAAACCTGGGTTTCAAACATCAACATCTGATTAATATTTATGGAATAACCTAAGTTTTTTTGAAAACTTTATATGTGTTAATAGCATCTTATGTATGATTTAAAAATAGAGCAATGATTTTAAAACAAAAATGACTAAGGCCATTAATAAACCACTTTTCTCTGTTGAGCAACAAAAAAAAACGTAATTATGTGTATGAAATGAATTAACACATCTTTCTTTGAAGTAAAGATTTAGTTTTTCTAGACTAAAACTCTAAGTGCAACCTCGAAGAACACATACTGTGAGATATTGTAGAAACCGCATTTCCCGAGAAGTGCTTTACTGTTTTTTTTTGCTAAACGATTGCTAAACTGGTAACAACAGGCAATAAGGTAATCTGAATATTCAGAGCATTGCATTCGACGAGATTGAAATCGTTTGCATTTGTATAAAACAAAATAGACGAGTTTACAAAGCTCACCAGCGATTGATGGTGACTTTAACAAAGCGATGAATTGTAAGTCAACATCCTTGCTGTCAAGGATATATTTTGATCGTCCGGTCCGAATTGACATAAAAGCTGTGTTTATTTGAATGCATGACGTTATCTACATCAGACAGTGTAACACTTGCATGGTTTTTATACACTTGCATGATATGCGTATATTTCATAGATATGTTTGTTAATAATAAAACATTGGTATACAACATATAGCATTTAGTTTTTTTCACATCTTATCAATACATAATTGTGTTTAATATACATTACAGGAAATCTGTGAAACTATGAATTAAGTAAACGATTCTAGATTATCGTGAACTGACTTATTCACTTATTCACTCCACGAAATGGCTGATTTGTTCAGGAATGTAATGAAATGAGTGCAAAATGCCTGAAGTCCTTTAATGAAATTCTTAAAACGACTCAGGATTGTTAACGGCTCAATAACAATTATAACATCATTGTGACAAAGTTGCAAACACTTATTTATTACAAAAAGTGTACATCTTTGAAACCCAGCGTCATAGTGAAGTCTAGAAATATCGTTCACACTATAAAAAGATGTTCTCATATACATCAATCTAATATCTCTTCTTAATGAATATGAATGTACATGTTTGATAAACTGCATCAATAAATAACTTAAATAAGATAGTTCCGATTATATAAGACCAACCTCTGTTAACTGCTGAATGTCTAAATTGACACATGTCAGTAAAAAAAAAAAAATCTTGTAAATAAAAAATAAATGTTTGCTATATGTTTGTATCATCTAGGAATTATTATAACGTATATGTGTTTAAGTACACTCGTGTGAAATATAACATGTCAATGACTTAGTACACTTATTTGTTCGTACAAGTCAGACTGTTATAGCATCTACTATTACATAGTCTCTTGACCTTAAAACAAGTGCATCTCGTAGTCTGGCACTGTCTCTTCCCAATGCTACAGTCGCAATTAAATAACCATTGACTACCAGAATCTGTCTTCATGACAGTTTGACGATGCGTTATAGGTTTGTATGTGTCTATATCCAAACTGGTAAGAAGGCGTAGCGGGCAGAAAGTTATTGCTTCCTGGAATATCTTGTACTTAAAACATCTTACTTTAACGGCAATTCTGTACATGTCATTTCATCCTGGCCAACAATAACACCATGAATGTTTATAGGATTACCTCTGCCTCTGTCAACTACGGGTATCAGGATCGCAACGTTACCTTGAGTTTCACCTACATATATTTCTACACGTGATCGTTTGTCCATTCTTTCGGCGTGAGATTGCAGTGACTCTGTAGCTCTTTTACGTTGTTCGGAGATGGCCTGATGTATTTTATCTAATATTAAAGTATTTGGCAGTGGCTGGTTGGTAATAGCATTGACAGTTGGCAGTGGTTGAGAGGTAGTGGAAGTTGGCGGTGGCTGGTTGGTGGTAGTCGTTGGTGATTGCTGGTTAGTAGTAGTAACAGTTTGCAGTTGGTGGTTATAGTAAGTAGTTGTCTGTGGCTGGTTGATAGAAGTAGCATTTGGAAGTGGCTACTTCAACGCGAGTCATTTAACAGATAATTAATACACTTTGTTTAACGTTTGTCATAGTGTGCGCAATATACAAACGGTGTTCACCTGCGTATTTGGTGATGTTTTAGACAGTTTCAAAATACTTCTATTATTCGCATTTAAGTAGATTTTTAAATTGAAACTTTAGGTTAATTAAGTTGATAAAAGATAAGAGATAAAAGATTAACTTGTACAAAACCTTTATTTTATGCTTTGCGGTTGTTTTTATAGAATTTTCAGTGCTTTTAAATGAGTGATTCACTGTTTCTAACAGTGCGGGAAAACAGTAAAATTATTGATGTATCTAGTCACTCGTGAATTAACAAAAAAACAACTAATATCCTTCTTTTAATTGAATTTGTATGACCGCCGACATCTTATCTATGTATTTGAGAGCGCGAAANTCTCCCAATACAAAACACAAGGACTCTCACGTCCACAAACAACCATCTTGTTAAATATGCGATTTTAATATTAATATCTCCTTTAACAAACTTTTAAATTGTAATCGTCCCTGACTGCGGATAAGCAACGCCCTAAATCTGTGAACCCTTTTGGTGTTTCGTGTCGGATGTTTTTATTATCAACCTAAGCCATACTTCTACGAAGGTTAGTCACGCTTAATTTATTTTTTTCAATAAACATGGGCACCCAATGCACTTGCTTAGTACAAACAGTATAATCGAGAAATCGCTATGTGTGAATATCACATATTTCATCAATTAACGTCACGCGCAGAAATACTGCGCAAACAAATACAGAATATTCTAAGACCTTATAATTTCTAGAGCAATTAACATTACCAGTACAGAATAAATTAATCCAAAATATGTGCGCACAATTTAAAAGTGTGGTGTGTTTTGATTCGAGCCACTCTATACTCGATCTAAATAACATCAGCTTGTCTTTTTGTATGTTCCTGCTTTTTGTTATTGTTACACATGGATTGATATTATCACACACTGATCACTTTAAACGACGAGTATGAAGTAAATTACAATTTAAGTTATATATTGAGATAAATAGTCAGTATTAAGTCATTTTAGACTCGAAGTAATACCTGTAGATCAAATTATCTGTTATTAACGCTGCGGTATTCCATTTATGACTGGTTTTGACCGATGATTCCAATAGTGATAATCCTGTATTTCTAAAATTGCCCATAATTATGCCGATTTAAATTGTGACGGTGATAATGTGAAGATGTGGAGTCCCGGACATTGTTTCCTACGGACAAAGGTTCATATAATAATTTTGACGCATGCGGACATTGGCTCCTACGTTATTTTGACAAACCGATCATGGTTCTAACATTATTGTGACAGCCCGCACATGGTTTCCACATTGACAATCAGACATTGGATGCGTCATTAAAATATTGTTGACACCGTTGACATTGGCTTATTCATGATTGCTGTCCAGGACATTCGCTCGTAAGTTATATTTATTATAATTAATGAAGATTATTTTAATGGAATACAAATGAAAACCTCATAAAGAATTGGTATGTTTTCCTTTCCTCAACTAGTTATTATGATGTTATACACAAGGAAGTATAGAAACGAAAAGAAGCACATATGTTCATTTCTATACATACATAACTATTGACAAATATGTTGAACATAACTGCAATATATACTTTTTCAAAAATATCAACAACAACCTAGTGCCAAAGATATTATAAAATAAATTGAGTAAATAATATTTCATTTTTATTAAAATAAAAGTTTAATAACAATAGGTGTTTCTGGTAAACTGTTAAGCAGAACAATACGTCTTAATAATGTGTTGAATTATTGACTAAGTATGAGGTGATAACCTTTTGACATCTAATTGTATGAACCATTGTCCATGGTTTCAAATTTATGTAGGAACCAATATACGGGTTGTCAGAATAACGAAAGAACGCTTGTTCAGGTTGTCAACATAACGTGGGAACCATTGTCAAGAATAATATCCTCCAAGGTCTATTTGGCAAATGGTCAATGTTTCGGATTTGACTAATTAAGGATGTATTACCCTGTGGTTTAGATTACATAAAAAGGTTCTCTGCAAACTCCTACATTTTTCTAGCGTTTTTCGTCAGTATTTTACAGATTAATTATCTGCAATTTCCACGGCGCATATTGTCTTGGTTTCATTATGACGTTATTTTTAAGGAGTTATCAGCCCTTATTAAAACTTTCATATAGCAAGCTTCTGTGCGCAACTAATGCCATTGCAAATTCTTACTGTATAATTTCGGACAATGGACACATTGTGGGGGACACACTGTCTATGAACGCTCTTGTTTATTTTAAGGTTTCATTTTTTAACCAAACGAACCATACACAATTCAAATTTGTGTTAAGGTTAAATAAATATAATAAGTATGTACTTTTCGCCTACACCGATAAAACAGTTATTGTTATATGTGTATTGAGTTGTATAATTAATATTATTAATTTGAGTTCAAATATAGATTTACATATAAGTATGCCTGTTCAAACATATTTTTATTTAGTAAATAAACGACTTTTTTCCCATAATTTACAATTTAGTTTAAATGAATGTAGTTAAATGTTGCACGAAATATATTTCATGAACGTTACTTTTCAGAGACGTTAAGGTAATGTTATTTAAGGCACGTATTAACGAAACTATAATGGAATAATCTAAAAGATATAAACCTTACATAAAATAAACAGTCTTATTAAAAACAAACTTTTTCAACACGATTTGAGTCCGGAATCTTTAATTGATTTTGATAACATTTGGTCTTCTTGCAATTACTGTTCTTTTATTTGATGACATATTAGGTATACATTATGTATTCAATCAATGATGGTTATTTTAATTGTCATTTTTCCATTCAGTTAATAATTCCTATTCAAGTGCATTGCATTATTTTTAACGTACAATCAGAGCAAATATATCAATTCTGAATATATTTTAGGACGTTTATACTATCACTTGTTATGTATGGGTAAAAATTAAAAGCATATACCTGTAGTCGGGACGTCATTTGTCGCTTCCTATTCCGCTCAGCGTTCTGAGAGAGCCCGTTAATATTCCTCGCTATGCTGTTTTTAAACATCATCCGCGCGATTAGTCCATAGAGAATAGCAGCAATAATAAGGGGTATTACATAAAAAATAATAAAGTCAGCTAAATAATACGCAAGATATTGCTCTCGTTGTAAGCGCCATTGACATATTTGGACGGTGGTTTTATGCCGCTTTTCTTCATTTAAAACTGTAAGCCCCAGCCAAGGTGTGCAATACAGAATTCCAAAAATCCAGATCCCAGCAATTATACGCTTTGCCCTATTTACCGTGCACATTCTTTGTGAGCGCAGCGGATGGCATATGGCGATGTATCGTTCCATTGTAAACGCCGTTATAGATAACGATGCCATGTCTACACCTAAATATTGCACAAACACCAACAATGAACACAACACGCGTCCGAACGGCCATTCGTTTATTTGGAAAAACGTTTCTGGAATTGCTGGTAATGTTGCTGATAAAAGCACAAGGCAATCAGCAATTGATAAACTTATCAAATAACAATTGGTCGGTGTCCACATGCTTCGAATGCGCACTATAACAAGAACCACAAGGGTGTTACCCGTTATGCCAACAACAAAAATCACAACGTTCGTTAGAACAGAAATAATTCTATATAAAGAATCATACTGTAATTCTCCAGGCGTTTTACTCCAGCCATATGTAGCGTTTAATCCAGTAAATAAACTTTCATTCGTATCCATTTTTGTCACTCTTTTTATATGTTTTTGTTTTGTAGTGTCTTACTGTATTTTATTGTATTGTTAATATTTTTTTATAATTTAAATAATATATTATACTTTTAAAATAAATTCACTATTGCACGGAAAGTTATTTATCTGTATAAGATACTCATTTAACTACAGCCTAATTCCTCCAATCGCGCTGAGTTTCCATTGACAAAGAGCGCTGTTCAATAATGCTGCGCGCGTATCTGCTGCTTCGACTGGTATGCTAGCTGCCAGAGAAACTATCGTGAATACGTCTTATTCTAGTTATATTATATGGCTTCCAATAATTTCGCTCTCGTGACTTTCACATTCCGACTGTTCTCTAATTACTTGCGATTTGCATTAGGCGACGAGTGAAAAAGTCCCGA